>JBBPCZ010000002.1:21206213-21225238 GCA_037974445.1 Brycinus macrolepidotus
AAAAAGGTTTCCCCGTTTTTTTTTTTTCCCCCACAAAAGGGTTTGGGGAAAACCCCCCCCCCCCCCCCCCCAGGGAGCAGCTATAGAGTAGCTCAAAGATAGCACTCTCTCACTGGCCCACTCACAGCATGTCTTTGGGAGCAGGATGGTGTAGAATCGAAACCCCGTTCCACAGACCTTTCTGTGGATCGATGACTCTGTAGCTTGCTTAAAATGCCAACTGTGCCTATGTAACCTGACGCTGCCGTGCAGAGTGACCCAGGTGAACAGAGAGCTGATTGACTGCCTGCTCGTGACTGTTGACCAAAGTCCAGTCACGTCCGCATCTTGTCAGATTCCCTACACCCCAAATCAGTTGGCACCTATGTGCAGTAAAATATCTAAAGGCTTCTGCGGCAGTGTATCAAAAGTGGGACTCTTGGTGTTAGTTCAGTTGGAGGCAGATGGCAATGCCCTAACACTAGAATCTCCCTAGAATTCGGGTTTGAAGTAACTTTGACCTTTTGAGGGCTGTAGCTTCTTTCTGTTTCTGTGATATGTTTTTAAAATAGTCTTCTTTTTTGGTTTTGTTTGTGCTCTTTTCTTTGCCTTCAGTGAAGTATCGACTGCCCACTTATGAGCCATGTTCCTAGACCGAGTGCTTTCACCCAACTGGGTGAGCCCTTGGCACAGTATGTTACCTTTACCTGTAGATCAATGAATGTTTTTTTTTTTTTTTTTTTTTTAATGATTACAAAGAACTGGTGCTTGGAAAAGGAGTGCATTTTAGCACATTACCTGTTCGCATTGTTCCATCCACCCTGTCACTTTTGGGACCTGGGTCATTTGACAGGTGTTCCCAAAAAAAAGTCCATTTCTCCCCACCCCACCTAGTCTATTTTCAGGCCATGAGAAGTGCTCACACTGTTTTTTGCTGATAGTTTGTCTTCAGCATGACACAACTGCACGTTCGGTTTTTAAGAGATGTCATGTGAAACAAGGCACATTTTACATTTACACGTCATTCAGTGCATAGTTGTTCGAGTCTGTGTGTGTCTCAGTGCCTTTCTACATACAAATACATTTGAATAGTGACGTGAACGTTACACAGTAGCCAAGGGGATAAAGTTTTTTGTTTTTTTTTTGCTGACAGCTCAAGCTAGTGGGTACACCTCTGTCTCTTTTATTGTTGTTTTTTTTTTCTTTTTTTATATCTACAAATAAGCTGAATATTGATTTGACAGAGACTGCAAATGTATGTAATCGCTGATGAAAGTAATTTAAGTTGTTTTTTCAGTCAAGCTACAAATAAACAGGGATACACAGAGGCCTCGGCGGCCAGCTCCAGCTGGAGTTTCCCTGGGAGGGAACCAGCGAGAAAAGCCATTCCCTGCCACAGTGGTTCTGCTCAGATCTTATTACAGAGCTTTGTGTGATCATAGTTTCATGGCTGGGAGGGGGCCAGTAATGTTCGACACAATGAGATTGAGAAGCGGCTCTGCAAAGCTTGCCTTTCGCGCTGCTTCTCTGTTAACGATAGCTACTATATTAGAAAAAATCCTATCACTCCTGTGTTCCCTCACAGGTAGACAAAGAACCACAGGTCCACCATGTACTGATGGCATGTCTGAATGGAATTCATGAGCGATGAGGGACTCTCTGAAGGTGTGGAGAAAGAGAGAGAGAGTGTGGGTTAATCAGATCTTTGCAGGTGTTTGAAGTAAGTCATTTTGGAGGTGTACTTTCCCTCTGTTATTGCACAAGTGTCCTCCAAGAGGGAGGCTAGAGTGAGGCAAATCTATTCTGCCAGATATTTACCCAGGTCCTGATCCATGCTCAGTGCCCCCTCCCACTTTTTTTTTTTTTTTTTAAAGCAGCTTGCACTTATGTATTTACAATACTTCTTTTGCCACATGACAGCTTCCACCTTGTAGTGCCGACTCTAAAGCAAACCTCAGTTCAGGTGTTAGGAGGAGCAGGAAGCAGGCCTCAGACACAAAAAAGCCCTGCTTGGGGATTTTTTATTCGACAGGGGCTTTTAGTGGCCCAAGCCTGACAACCACCTCTTCATCTGGTAGGGGTGAAAAAAAAAACAGTAATACAAAAGCTATTAATCTCAGTCCAATCTCCATCTACTCTTACAGTTTGCAGATTATGTGCCTCAGTGGCACGCAGGGAGAGGGAGAGAAGGTGAGAGCCCCAGACGGGTGATCTTGTCCTGGGACCTCACTGCCCCATCAGGGGATACAAGAACACACAAACATACACACACTACAGAAAACATCACAGTAGAGAACGCTAGCAGGCTAGGTTTACGGAGTTCTCGGAATCTGTGAGGCAGGTACAAGCAGACAAAAAATCCACGACTACTGACGTTGAAGGCTCATGGTACACAACTGAATCGTGTGTGGCGAGGTGTAAGGGGTACTGCTGTTTCTGTTGCGCTACCAAATGCCAAATGATCAGCTGTAACAGTGATGTTCTCCACCAACCAAAGACAACGGTCTAAAACAGGAAAACCCATTTCATCCCGATCACCAGTTCATACAGAATCTGGTCACTGGACGAGAGAGAAAACGATTGACTGGGACTCTTTCTAATCATATCTGTTCTGTTGATAAAGGAGAGCAGTCACGTCAAGCCGCTACAAAGCCATTATAGCGTTGCTTAGTGCCTTCACTAGATTCCGATTCTCCAACATGGCTAGATGAATACAATATTCACAACTCATGATACAGTAGTGTTACAGCTTTCTTTCTGAATGCATAACAACTTTTTCTTTTTTTTTTTGTGGATGAGAAAAGACTTGATGATTGATCACCCTGACATGTGGCCTAACTTGGCGTTTGAAAAAAAAACCCATTTGTGGCAGGAGGACCTTGAAAACAGCATTTGGAACTCTTAATAAAACAAACAAAAAAAATAATAAAAAAAAAAAAACTCAAATTATTAAGAAAAGTGAATATCACTGTGTAATATTTATTCAACTTGTAATTTATGTACTCTTTTAACCTTTGTCTTTTTTTGTTATGACAAAGCATTTATTTAAATAAAGTTATGTATTCATTTAAGCTCTTGTGTTACATTCGTTCTTTAAATCAAACAGATCATTGTTTGGGACATGGAATCAGTCCATATTTGAAATTGAATCAAATTACAATTTTGCATATTTACATATACACAGGATATTGACAAACCTATGCATCACTGTTTGTGCTGTTTTTAACTTCAAGAAATTGCAAAAGTTCTTTGTGAGTGAACTAATGTGGTCCAAAATTACTTAAAATCCAAACTTACATTGATGAGAATGCTTCTCCTCCTCCTATAAAGTCTCCATTTTGGAGATGCAAGGTTTTGATCCAGCAGTGACAATATGCAGGTCAGTCTCTGTATGAGCCAAACTCACTCTGGGGGCAGACATCACAGCGTGAACAGGTCCACATTATATACCACTATATAACAGTTTAAGCAGGACATTGCATCTCATCTATAGTTCAGTATAAACATTAAAATAAAATCATCTTTTCATGCACATGCTATTGTTATTGTGATAGACCAGGGGTGGTAAAATGGCCCGGAGTGACTAAACATCGCAGGATACAGGTTTATTTTGGGTAAGGACTTCATACATTAAAGGCCTGCCTGGAGGCTAGTCACCTGGTTTCCAGAAGAAGTCAAAGAGACTGCACAGGAACAAGGAAGTCATTTAGCATTGAGCCCCAACTTCAAGGGGGAAACTCACACCGACACCAAGGGACAAACTCACCATTCAAATTATGGAGGAAACCAGTGCCACAGACAGATTGTGCAGGCCATGCTGTGGAAATCTCCCCTTTTATCGCAGTGCTTCAGGGCAAGTTAGCATAACCTCACACCACAGGGCTTCACTGATTAGGATGGGGTATTTAAGAGCCAGAAATAAAACCGTCTAACATTATGGTGATAAATACAACAAGGCCTACATTGAAAGACCAAGGTAAAACCTTTATTATGTTTCAAGTTAAAGCAATTACTTTAAACACTTGTGCATACAATAAACTATAAAAATGAACAAATAATAGTCAGCTCTTTCCACTGCTATAGATAACAGTATGTCCGAATGTTGGATATCACATAAGCATACAGTTTCCTTTGGTTTAGATACTGGTGAATGTAGAATTTATCTATCTGTCTGTCTGTCTGTATGTCTGTCTACCTTTGAAAATGGATGAGCGTAAGGATCTGAGAGACTTTAGCAAAGGTCAAATTGGGATGGCTAGACAACTGGGTCAGAGCATCTCTAAAACTATAGATCTTGTGGAGGCTTCCCAGTATGCAGTGGTTAGTACCAAAAGTGGTCCTATGACAGACAAACACTGAAACAGCAACAGGGTAGTTATCATGCTGGCTATGATACAAGCATCGCAGCTTGCTGTGTATAGGGCTGCCTAGCACAGACAGGTCAGAGTGTCCATGCTGATCCCATCCACCACAGAAAGCACCTACAATGGGGATGGCTGAGTGTGTCCTTACCTGCAGAAGAGATGGAACCAAGATGCACTTTGTGAAGAAGGCAAGCTGACAGAGGCAGTGTGATTCTTTGGGCAATGTTCTGCTGAGAAACCTTGAGTCCTGACATTTATGTGGATGTTACTTTGACCAAATACCTAAACCCTGAGGGAGGCGAAGTACATGGAAACAGTATTCCCTAATGGCAGTGACGTCTTTCAGCAGGATAATGCCCTCTGCCAGACTGCAAACTGTCCAGGAACGGTTTGAGGAACATGACAAAAACTTCAAGGTGTTGACGTGGCCTCCAAATTCCCCAGATCTTAATCAGATCACGCATCTGTGGGATGTGCTAGACAAACTAGGCCGATCCATGGATGCTCCACCTCTAAACTTTCAAGATCAGCTGCTAACATCGTGGTGCTAGATACCACATCATACACTCAGAGGTCTTGTGGAGTCCATGCCTCCATCGATAGCTGTTCTGGTAGCATGAGGAGGGCCGCCACAATATTAAATGGGTGGTTTTAATATTGTGGCTGATCTTTGTATATGCATATCCATCGCTTGTTACTTACCTGTTTGCAAAACTGAAAAAGCAAATTTTGGATATTAAACATCTTAATGGACAAACTATATTTGAGGTAAGAGGAAGATGTGTAATGATGATGATTTTCCTCCAAACTATCAGTTTAAAGGAAGTGTCAAGGTCAAGCCAGTGAAACTTTGTATTTATCATCATGGAAAATGCAACAGCCATCATCTTTTTCTATACTGAGGAAGGCAATAATGTTGGATGTGTATTTGTGCACTGCTTATGCATCTACTGCCTCCCTTCCTGAGATAACTGATAACTGGGGTTTACAAAATCCAGATGTGAGTTATCACAGTACTCCCACTTGACCTGATGGGGCGGGATTCAATCACAAGAGCCAGACCAAGAACAAGGAAGCAGACATCCTAGTGGAACATGTGCATGGGGATTTGATTTGTGAGGCAGTGAACATGACAATTACAACTGCCTTCAAAGAATCCAACAACTGTGCATTAGACTTCAAAGCATGCGTGCCCCTTTTATTACTTAATTAGGCCAACAACTATGGATGTCCACATGTGCCTTTTTACACCATTCCTCAGAGAATGGTGACGTTAGTAGCAGCATACGTCCAGCCATGGTCAAGAGTCAAGCTGCACGCAACCATAAACGGCTCAGAAAATGATTAAGGTCCATATTTTATTAACTGTTTTATTTTTTAATGTTGTACTGTAATTCATTTACCAACATCTGGTGAATCAAACCAAAATGATTACTCTGAACAATAGAAAACAAAGTGGAATCTCACACATAATTTGTATTTACACAAAAGAACTGTGTACTTTACTTAGACTATGTGATTTTCATTATTTTACTTAGTCATTCAGTTGTATGTGTAAGTTTGGGCACCTCTGGTCAAATTAAATGTTGTTGAAAAAACAATAAAAACATCATCATCATGGAACAAGCTTAAACATTTCCAAAACTTTGAAGGAACACCACTGATTTGCACATGTTGCTGTGTGAAGTTTGGACACCCTTTCAGTCAATCCACAAGTGTTACTTATTTATTTTTGCATTTTTTTTCAGTCAATCCACTTGTGTTATTTTTTTTCAGAGCTGATTTGACTTGTAACGCCTAATTCTAAGTCAAGTGTAGATAATTATATGAACCTTCAGACCTCTCAGGGTGTTGTGCATACATGCAACAGCCATAGGCTCTAATGAGCAGCTGTAGAGAAGAATATAAAAAAAGCAAGGAGATCCAAAGGAGATCTTACCAAGTACTATCTGAAATGATTCTCAAGCTTATACATTTGCTCACATTTTTTTTTTTTTTTTACCAATTTATTATACATATCATATTTATAAAAAGTGGTATTAACTTCACTCCACTACCTTCATTAATGTGTGTAAACTGACCACAAGAGTCCAAACTGTATGCCATTGTATGTGGAGGGAAAAGGTTTTTTTCTCCTAGACCAAAAATGTTACACTTGCTGTTAATCTCACCTTAAGTCCCAACAGACACTTCACACTGTATGTCCCCTGCTTTAAATGCAATGTAAATGAAAGAAAAACAAGGAGGACAAACCATTTTGAAAGTAACATGTTTAATCATATTTTTTTAAGTCCTGTAATAAATGACAATAACTGTGCTGGTTCACATGCATTTATGGCTTTCTCAATCCTCTCTTGACTTACAGGCAGGCACTTTTATTCACGGACAGATTCTATGAGAAGACACAAGAAGCGCGCTGCATTTTTGGCGGCTAACAGTAAAGCTCTACTATCTGATGCTGGTGTGCCTCCCAGTCCTCAGAGACATGCAAAGTAACAAAAAGAAAAGGAAAAAAGTAAGTGCATGTGAGAAGCTAGCATGGCACATGGTGTTTTGAATTTGCTTAAGAAATTCCCTCTGTTGTCTATGTGAGGCTCATCAAACACAGTGAGCAGCTCTGACAATTTTACACTGCAGCAGATGGCAAACACTGCTTTCCTCTGTCCTCTGGCTGCAGGCGTGGCACAGCAACCCCCCTCTGCACACTCTCATGCCATCTCACACACACACACACACACACACACATACACACACACACACACAAACACACACACTAGCCCTTTAGGACAACTCTGGGAAATCAATATGCTCAAAAACCACAGGGATTGGTTTCGCTTTGTTTTCAAACTAGGCCAGGCTCAAACTACCGTAAAATTTACTGTACCACCGGAGGGCAGGCAGCAATCTATTTCCGAAACCAACCCAAACGGAAAACTCGCGGCCAGTGTCTCCGCAATCTCTCTGCTGGCACCGAAACCCCGCAATGGGGGAGAGGGATTGAAGAGCCGGTCTGTAGCACCATAATACACACTAAAAAAAGAAAATCTATGAAAGCTAATTTTAAAGGCGTGCTGGACATGGTAATGCCATGTGAGTTATTGGAGGTTAATATGCTATCTGAGAGGCAAACTCGCAGAGGTCCAAACAGAGCCGGCAACTTGAAGCTGTTTGGTTTTCATACTGAGCTTTTGTGGCCCATGCCGCATTTAATCAATCAAGCTTAATCAGCTGCTATTTCTGGATGCAGTCATTTTGAGCAGTTCAATGCTATACGCTCAGAGAGAGAGACAAAGACAGAGAGAGAGAGAGAGAGAGGGAGAGAGAGAGGCGGACAACGAGCAAGATCGTATTTCACAGGCTGAATAATTCTCATTAAGCACAATCACAGGTCTTGTCCCTGCATACCTGCTGAGCACCACTTCTACTAAATAGATTGCACCAGGTGGGAAATCTGCTGACAGGGCAAGCTTAACACACTCACTCAAACTGTGCACCACTTGGCTTCCCTTCACACAACTCTACAACACCCCCACCACCACCCCCAAAAGCCCTTCTCTCTCAGGCCCCTTCCCCATCCCAAATCCCCAGGAGATGGTGGAGTAGTAAGGTAAAGCTTAGTCTCTCTGCATTGCAAGCATACATTTGCAAACCTGTGTTTATTTATAGGCCTTTAACCCACTTAATAACGCATTTGTCAATGTCAGCCTTGTGTCCTAATCTCGACCTCTGTCAACACGTCATTAGTAACCACTTGTGCCCCCTCCAGCCTAGCCCATCATACCACTCCACCCCTTTTTTTTCCCTCCACATAACTGGATGGGGAGAACTGGACGGGACGGGGGGCGGGGCAGGGTGGGCAGAGGTCTATCAGCTGCCAACGTTGGCTACACTCCCTACACACATACACACACAAACAACCACATGAACCAACCCTCTGGACACCCTGCAGACAGGAGACAAGGCCTCTCCACCGCAGAGAATGCAGCTCCACAGGCTTTTTAAGGGGTAGGTCGGGGGGGAGGAGGGTGGTGGTCAGAAAGAGGAGGTAGCGGTAGGGAAATGCTGGTTATGAATGCAAGTGGAGAGCACTGATGGTTTTGCTGCACATAGAACCACCATGAAAAAGGAGTAAATAAAGTTATGTAAATAATGTACACTGTTCAATCTAAAAATTAGTTTAATTTTAGCATAAATTCCTTTGTATTTATCTGAACGTTTAGTGCTTCTTTTGCAAAGCAACAGTGCAGGTACTGAGTGGTCCCAGCAAGTGTTAGCATGGCTCCCAAAGGAAAAGTAGACTGAACTGAGATGGAAATGGAGCCAAACACAGAAAGCAGCTCCTACTGTGTTAAAGACTGGGCTCAATTTTAGCACAGGCACTACTAGTGCTTACTGGGTAAGTAAGTCCATGAATGGGAGGATGCATTGCCAGTCTTTCATTATAAACTTTAGCAGACAGTCATGAATAATGAATGGGCGTGGGGTGGTGAGACTCTGTTCTTGTCTTCTGTTTTGGCTTTCGTCATGTGCCATGACATGCAGCTCTTTCTATTCCACATGATTAGAACGCAAATCAAACCTAGACAGAAACATGTTTACACACATATACACACAGAAATGCACGCATGCACGACTCTCTCCAGCTTTGTCTCTCTTTGTTCTGTAGCTTCGCTTGTTCCCCCAACGGGTGAGAGAACACATCTATTTCTGTAGGCTGGTGGGGGGCTCCAGCTCAGGCCCGCCGGTGTACTGGCTGCAGTTGGGGTCCCCCCTCACCCTGACCGAGGAGGGAATCTGGACGCCAGTGTGGGGGTTCACGCACCAGCACTCACCCCGCTGCCCATGGGTAGACATGTGGCACTGGAACACAACAGAGAGGCGGAGAGAGTGAGTGAATGGGGGGAGGGGCGGGGTTTACAGGGTTAACCCCTTAAACTGCAAGGGCCAGCTCTCATAACTACATACCTTACATATTAGTTTCACAGTAATTACTGTGCAATTCACAGTTAATGGGTAATAGGAGTCAAGTTTAATAGCTGAATAATAAGTCAGCAGTTCAGGTTTATTAGAGGTAAGCTCTTAAACCCCGCTGGCCTGCATGTCTTTCATAACTACAACATTTGCACATTATTTTTCATAGTAGTTATCAAATATTTCCTATTAGTAACTGAATAATACATGTTGAGGTTAGGAACCATATAATAGTCCTAAATTAGAAGGGGTTAATGTAGCACTTGGTACAGTGATCAGGAGGGAGGGGAGGAGGGTGGAGCAACCGTACCCGCCTCATTTGTCACAGCATGGCTCTCCGACCCCCACTGAGCACTCCCAAAATGAGGTCATAATTGAACTGGACATAGCTTACACAGGGACCCAAAATATGCAAAAAAAACAGACTTTCCAATTTTTTCCTTCAGTGACAAAGAACAAAAAGTGACAGTTACAGTAATTGCAAGAGGAACAAGATGATTACAGAACAATTTAGGGTGGAGAGGTAAAGTTTTTTGAGCCCTGGGAACAGAACTTTCACATCAAAACAATGCACTCGTTCGCCTCTCCTGGACGGATTTGTCCCCATTTTACCTCTGAAGTGTAACGCTATGTGTTGCCACGTTGATACAGATAGCTTGTATCGTTGTTTTGGCTCTAAAAATAAAGTGCGTCTCCATCAAGGACATGCAAGGAATGGAGAAAAGAAAATAGAGCCTGATTCCAAAACAACGTCTAAACTCCCAATAAGCTGGCACCAGCCAGTTAGCAAACATTTTTATGACCTTGTAACTCCTGGGCTCAGACGCTGTCACCTTGGTGTCGACAAAACACCCTTACTTCCGAAAGTGCGGGAGCCGGTTTTTCAGACAGCTCTAATCTCTGTGTCATTCTGTCGTGTTTTCATGCCAAATTGTGCAACGAGTGTAGATGAGAGGTTGTGCGTTGCCTCATGCTAACACTGCCCTAAAGTGTTGATAGCTGAGCAGACTGTGCATGACACTGGATTAAGTGCTGACGAATGTGGGGACAGATTCACTTGGCAAATTTAGTTTCTCCTTAGTTTTCCAACCTTTTACTCAGTCAGGCAAAGCACACTGGGAACATAAGATGTTCATTAAAAGCTCTGTTTGGAGGTCTCATGTTGTAACACTACTTGGGTAGGAGGAACACTCCCAGAAAAAAAGGTGTTAACTGGTCACTGGAATGGTTCTCCATATGTCATTTGGGTGGGTTGACTCCATTCACCCTTGACTTCGGGCTTTTCATTTTATTTTTCAGTTTTAGGCTATGATAAATACGGCCTAGAGAAAGTAAATGCAGTATCTTTAAAAGTCACTTGGGTTACATGATTAGACCTTAAGACCATTGTTGTGCCTTTGATGGTACATTTATATTGTTTGTACCTCAGTGAACCAAACTGTACCATTGTCACACACCCCTTCACTGCTGTGTGTGCATTTTGGTTTTAAGCCAAATGAGAAAGGAGAGCCTAAGTGATCTGTCTAATTTGTGGAAGAACGGTGTCGGTAAAAAGTGCTAACATGACACATCTACAAAACCACCTGTGGATCCATCACCCCACCCAATGTGCTGCCTATTGCCTATTGCTGAAACTTTCGGCCGAATGACTAAAAATAAATGTGACGGTACCAGATGGCGCATGTTATCAGACAGCGTAAAGCGATATACAGTCAAAGAAATACTTCCATTCAGTATGGTTGAAAAAAACAGCATTTAAATAAATGCTTCAAAACTTTGACAGAAGTATGAATTACCAGATAAAACATGCATGTTCAAAACTACTATCTCAAATCATACATCAGACTGAAGGATGAGAATCTCAAGGATTAAAATAAATTGTACATTAAACAATTGTAATATTAAAAGATTTAAAAGAAACTATGTATTATTAAACTATGAATAGACTTACTCTAAAATGTAAAATGAACCAAAACAGACAATGAAATTCTTAACCACAATTATTTATTCACTAAAACAGTTCTATTGGCAACACACTGGTGCCTCTGCTGTTACTGCTAGTATTTTCCATGTCAGGAGTTAGTAGACACAACTATCTAGTTTGGCTTTAAATACAGTGTTATATGATCTGTGTATGAGAAACATGCAGGCAAATGTATTAACATCCATAGTCTATTTCACCAATTCTTTTATGCTTTGTGCTTTACCATAGTTAGCAAATATTCATGTTATGCTCATACATAAATTATGCATCTGTTATCAATAATTCATAAGTGTACAATAACATCTAAAAATAGGCTATCAAAAATGGTTCTATTTTTTTTTTCTTGACATCCATCTTGCAACATCCAAAAATGCCACTCCCACCTTGGGTTCATTACTTCAGTGAACTTAACTAGTAGAGACAGTGTTCAGTGTGATCTTACTCTACCATTTAGGAATCATTTTTGTGCTAAGATGCTTTGGGGGACCTGGTCTTGGTTATTTGAATGTTAGAGCTACAGAATTCATGAATGAAACTTCACAGGCTTGCACTTGTTTGCAGCAGCATACTGGGTTCATGTAGTGACCACTTACTTGTTTTAGATTGTACTGTCCTTTCTGGTCACAGTTGGGGAACTTTAGTTCATACAGGTTCTCCAGGGGTCCTTTGTTGTCTTGGAAGGTCATTTTAGAGATCTCTTCCAGCACCTTATCCAACTCCTGTTGACACTGACTCTGTGCAGCCAGAATCAAACACACACACACACACACACACACACACCAGACAGAGAGACAGGGAGAGAGAGAGAGAGAGAGTAAGATAAGAACCAAACAGCCTCATGAAACATAGCTGGTATTCATCTCTTGCTAGCCCTAGTTTTCTACTTTTTCACTCTCTTTCTTTCCCTCTATGAGGAAAGGCAGCTGCATCAAAGAGACCCTCTCACTCTCTACTTACCTCTCTCTCTCCCTCTCTCTCTGCTTGTTGCTTGGCCCGGGATAAGAGGGTACCAAGGGTGAGCTCTGCCAGGGATCTTATCCATATCATGTGGATGAAAAGCTCTCCAGCAGGGCGCTCACTGCACTCAGGGGCCAGCTCTCAACACAAATGACGTCAGCCTGACATTCTCATAGAATTTCTGCTGTTCATGGGATGGGTGATGGATGGGCATTAACGAATTCTGAATCCTCCCTCAGCCTACATACTAAAGCCAGACTGCAGAGGTCCACCCCGGCACCATTCAGGTTAATGCTGCTGTTGTATCTGCTGTTGTTAATGGCTTCACTGAATGTTTTTTTTTGCTTAGCTGTTTCTGGTGTAACAATTGTCATATAGAGAGTTTAAAGAAGGGGAACATTTGGACAAATATATTATCGTTTTTTAGGTCCACATACTTATGGCATCCAAATACAATGGCTGGCTATGCAGGGTACACTAATTTGTAAGTACAAAGCTGGCCTTGGTTTATGTGAAACAATTCATTATCATTTCATTCATTCATTATCATTTTCTAAGAAGAATTAGCCAATCCAGTGAACAAAGCCATTTCTCTGTGCCGAAAGCATTGGGAGGACTCAGCCTCTTCTCTGACAAATGGTTATTTGAAAAGGAAACCACAAATAAAGCTTGTGCAAGAAATTACTGAATCTAGCTGGACATGGCCAAAAAGAGGGTAGATGGCCATAGTGGGAGTTGGCTGAAGATTTAAAGGCCCAGGTAAGACACGCTACATTTCCAAGAAAAGTTAATTAACTTGCTGTAGCTACGCCTGATGGCCAAAGTTGATAAAGGCGACTTGCAGGAATACCAGTGTGATAAGACTTGGCTCATATAATTTCAGTAAAGATGCCAAGTTTTTGTTCTCCCTTCGCAATGCATTTGTCACTGTCTGCTGTCACCAGTCATGAGTTACTGAGTAATGATGAAGGCCTCCCTGAAACATTTTGTGGAGAACAGACCGAATGCTGCTATTCAACCATTTAGTGAGCTTTTACAGCTGTTCACATTTAAACTGACCTATCCAATACTCATTGTCCTTTAAAAACTACTGCATGGTAAAAAAGTATGTGCCACAAAAAGCACAGTCATTAACTCATTAGCTCAGAAACTGCATGTTTTTAAGTTGGATATGCGAGTAAGTAAGTCAATGTGTATGTGAGCTGTGTGTGAGTGGGATAACCAGAAGAGGGCACTACTGTACTAAGTACAATGCCAGCCAAGGTCAGCACAAGGCTCTGTATTTCACTGCCTCAGCAGAGTGGAGTCTGGACCACCAGTCACTTAACTGGATAACTACAGCTATGACGTGTAATAGGTCACAAGCACCTTTACCATGAGGGAGCCTCACCTGTCTGGGCCGAGGAGTCTTGGGGTCCTCCACGCGGTTCACCATCATCCTGGTCCTCTGTTCATTCTGGTGATGCCTGACCGCAGTCTCCTTGAGCCAGAAGTTGGCATCTTTGGTTGGCTTCTTCGAAAACGGCGACCTAGTGCCGAATAGCTCTCCTAACAGAGGTCAAACAAAACACAATGCTAACGTGTGCAGGGAGGGCAAAAGAAATAAGCGCTTTCAGAAAAGAATACAGAGGTTCACAATCTGCCGTGGATCTTCTCGCTGCTACCCAGCCAGTCACTTTAATAGTGGAGTGGAAGCATTTTTGCTCAAATCAGAGTTGGGGGGTTTTCTGGCAGATCATCAGAGCGCAGCAGAAACAAAGTAATAGTTGGGTCCAAATGACAGTTCCTGACTTTGAGAGGCCTGAGAGAAGATAGCAGTCTTTCATCTGCACGGAGCATGTTCAGCCAAGCACAGGTGAGCTCCTGCAACCCATCTTATCCTGTACTCAGCAGAACTCTTTCTGCACTGAGAACGCAAATTAGAAGGCTGTAGATAAGTCTTGGCGAGACTAAAAGAAAGAGAAATCAGTGGTCATTTGGACAGCACATGTCGTAGCTAGTCGCAACTGTTACACTCACACTGCTGGAGCAGACCCAGAACCACCTCCTACTCAAAGCCACTTTTTAGTGAAGGGGAAGTATGGGTGTTCAGAGACATGGCTATTTGTATTCTCTATAAAGGCAAAACTATCTGAATTTGCACTGAAGTGAGTAAAGTCAAACGCTGGAACGCAAAGATGCGATGGAAACTGAGGTGTAGTCTATGTGATATGAAATTAGACTAAGTTGTAAGCAAAGATATGGGCATATTGTTTCATTTTTTAGTGATAGAGATCTCAGAGAATAGGTTTATGTCAACTTAAAAGCACAATTAATAGTCTTCATTTTTGGTCTAACATAGCTCTGAGTACACCTGTGTTGGGAATTCAGTTCTCTTAAAGCAAAAACGTGGACTGTATCGTGGGCCACAATGACTAGGTTGAGAAACAATGCACTTCGGAACCACAGGGATTTGTTTCTACCCAATTAAAATGTATTCTTTTCAATTATGACCATTACATGTGGAATTAAGACCAAGATGTTTGTTTGGGCCAGCGAGGGGCATTAATGTCATTTTAAAATCTTGATGTCTGCTGTGATATCAAAGTCCTACAGAAAAAACATTCTTTCCAACCTTATCGCACCCTGAGTGTGAGACTCATTCTTGCTTGGTTCTTCACGGATCCTGGTGAGTTAATGTTTATATAACTAGCCCAGTAAGTCATAGCTAAATTTGCACCATAATTGATGTAAAGAGAAAATTAAGTAAATGTGCTCAATGACAGAGACAATGAAAGTTTTAGCCACACTGATGTGTTTGCCTGAGCCTCCTCACAGCTTCAAGACTACAAAATGTGCCACAGACATTGTTTAATGGAGCTTTACTTATTTACTTAATGCTTCAGCGCTCAAAATGTCATTCTGGGATAAACTATTACACATTTATACATCTGTAAAACCCTCCAGGTGTTTATTTATCAGTATAATTTTGTGGAATTGCTGATCATATCTAGCAGAGAGCAGCATCCACTCTTCAGCTCTTAGTCTCACTGCAATAAAGTGTTTCTCACTACTGCTGTACTTGCAGAAAATGCTCAGTACACTTCAGGCAAACTTAACAAACAAGGGGAAACATCTGCTGTGATTTTTCCACTAGTTCAATAGATCCCTCTCGTCATCCATGGTTTCACTGAGGGGCACATTCAACCCCTCCTCAAACTCTGGAGCCTTTCCAAATTCAGTTAAAGTTTCAAGAATAGAAAACACGAGAGAGAATGTGTGTGAGAAAGTGAGTAGAAGTGTGTGCAAGAACTACTACTATTACAAAAAAAAACTCTCAGTAGAGGAACAAACTCAACAAACTCAAGCCTGACCCGACTGTGATGTAGCACTTAAAAAATTAGCCCAATCTCAGCCCAAATCCCAATATTTTGTTGGGCCTATAGTGGGTGGCAGACCTCTAAGTCACAATATACCTGCTACTTCAGACCAGACCACACCATTGCTGGGAAGCAAACATCTCCGTCACTCGTTTTCTGTCTATGGAGTCAGTTGTACGTCCATGTGTTTTCCTCCACTAGCTGCCTGTAACATGCTGTATTATGCCAAATGTACCCCCGCACCCTCACCCCCCACCACTAGTGGGGAGGAAAAAAATGATGGTTCAAAAGTTTTTAGCATTGCTGTGGTCTGGTGTAGCAGGTACAGAGTCCACTATGTCTTTTATGGATCCAGATGCATGTGACCTCAGTCTTTGTCTTATCCTGTCAGTGACAGATCCTCTATGCTTGCTTATTTTGTTCCCCTTTAATCAGGGGACTATCAGGATGCAATTACCATCATAATGAAGCCTTCCTTCTTTCTGTTTGTTCTGGAATGCAGCATGCCTGTGTTCACTGGAGGGGCTCCGCTGCTGAATGTCACTCTTGCTAATGTCACTTGCACTATGAATGGGTCACTGGGCCTCTGGAGGGCCGTTTGGCCTGCTCTCCTGCTGGGCTGGAGCTGCAGGCAGCGGTCAGTGCTGTGATCTCATCGTTGTCTGCAGCGTGTCTGCGCCCATGGGCCACGTGCCCGAAATGCCGGCTGGCATGACGTCAGCCCGAGCCTGAGTGCCAGAGCAGATTGATGTGAAGGAGCACGATTACTTTGTGCCATCGTCCAGCCATGGTCATTCAAGAGTTTTGGCCTAGAGTTTCATGTCCAGCCATGAGGAATGGGCCTAAGAATAGGTTCTGAAATTGCCCAGCAACTTTTGCAGAGATTGGAAATTCTGAAATTTCAGAAATTGCTCGCCATTATGCTTGGTGGTGGACACCTGCCATTACACAGATATTACAGCATCCCCTCTCTTTGCTCACTTTCCTGGGTCCAGTCCAGCAACACCTCCTACTCAGAGTCGCTTCCTCTCTCTGTGTGGGCTGTGTGGTCTAGGTGTTGACAATGATTTCTCACAGGGTTACCAAGACTGGCTTCCCTGCTGTGTTTCTATAATTTGTAATATTAAAGACAGTTGTCTTGTATCCGGAACTCATTAATATTATTTTTATCACCTTCTAGTAAAGAATAAAGGTTCCTTTCTTGCCCTGGATGTATAGTTTGCTTCTAAGTCCCACAAAATACTACACGTCCCAAAGTATCCATATTCAGTTCAACAACTTTAAGGTGCAATTAGGCACACACAGCTTGTAAAATCTCCATAGAAAAGCATTGCCTGTAGAAGTGCACATCATGGAGCAGCTGTATATGAACCTAAGGTTAAAATGACTGTCAGCTTGAGGGGTACAAACAAGAGGAAACATCTGCGGTTGGGTTGTGAAGCAGTGGAACTGCATTCTGTGGAGTGATGGAACTCCATCCAATACCTTTGGGATGAGTCTGAGTGGCGTTTATGATTCGGGAACATCATCCAACATCCGTATCAAACCTTAATAATCCTCTTGTGGCTGAATGCAATCAAATCCTCACAGCAATCTTCCAACATTTAGTGTAAAGCATTCCCAGAATAGT
The DNA here is from genome assembly GCA_037974445.1 of Brycinus macrolepidotus. Classification (NCBI taxonomy): domain Eukaryota; kingdom Metazoa; phylum Chordata; class Actinopteri; order Characiformes; family Alestidae; genus Brycinus; species Brycinus macrolepidotus. Next base: position 21,223,458 of record JBBPCZ010000002.1, read on the forward strand.
GGAGGCTGTAACTGCAACAAAGGGGCGACAAACTCCCCTTTTAATATCATTGATTTCAGAAGAGATACTGGGTGAGCAGGTGTTTATAAAATATCATACATATGTAACAAAATAAAAAATAAGCCTATTTTTGCCACTAGAAGTGCAAAAACCATGTTCTGTTAGCTCTGTAGCATCACATTTTCACATGACATTTATTAAATATTTTTAACCGCATGCTTTAGGCTGTATCTACTTAATAAACACAAGTGCCTGCTTTACTAAGCTAAATGTTCCATGCAGGATTTTGAGAAATGACACAACATGGTACAACCACATGCTTACATTAAGCTTGTTATGTTTAAAAGTGCTGCCCTTAAAAACATACACACTGGTATACATGTGTAAAGAGGCCCTGGTAACATTTGGTTTGCTGAAGCCCTGAGTGCTGACAGAATCTCCCACAAGTCCCTCAGCACTGCATGCTGGTTAAAGCAACCAGAAGACACTGACATTGATTGAAACCTGTCTACAGTTTACTCTTCTGGTAAAACATTGACAGAAGAAAGCTCTTTACCACCCTGCTGAGCTCTGTATGTCGGAATAACAAGTCATGGAGCAAAAGAGGAGCAGCCATGTTGTTTTTCTCGACGGGCTCCAGTGAGGTCTCGGTCTCTGCCAGACCTGTACTATGAAAAAGTAATGGAAGGAAAACACAGACAGCCGGGATGCCTGAAAGGCTGACTCGTTCCTGGCTCTTTCGGTTATGTAAGCAGAAGACTTTAGTGAGGGTTTTGATCCACAGTACACATGGAGGCACCACAGAAAAGTGTACAAGCTAATACATTTTTTTTCTGGGAAAACTGTGCAAAATACAGTTTTCTGGGAAAAACTGTTCAAAACACATTCTCCTGCAGTGTGTATTTGCACGATGATCCTTGAGGTGTTTGGAGAGGTCTATTTTTCATGTCATCAATCATACATTATGGCTCATAGAATGACATGACACACCACTTTCACTACACAGTACAGCACCGTATTGAGCCTGAAAGTGTCAAACATCTGCTCTTTTATGGCCTCATATTTATTCACAGTTCAGTTTTATTTCTACACCTTGTTTACATAAGCCTTTGTCTCAGCCCGTCTGTACTCTCATAAACTGCCATTCTCCGATCTTAGGGGAAGAAACGTAAGCTGCCTTATAATGGAAGCACTAAACACCTTATCCTGTTCAATCTTGGATGTGCAACAAGAGCAGCTCCCAAAAGACAGAGGATAGTAAATGGAAGGTTACACCAGTTGTCGACTGATGCAGTGCTTTTCTACTAGCACTAATGCAAAAGCTGGAACGAGATGAGCCTTGGAAAGAGTATGCAGTGTAATCCCACAGTGTCACATTGCTTCATTTGGGGTGGTTATCACACCATCACAGCCTGTAAAAGTGCTTGGTGACGGTAGCTATAATTTCCTCCAAAGGATTTGTTACGAATAATGTTTTAATGCTTCAAAAACGTTGTTGATGTAGGCCCAGGGTGCACAACTCTGGTCCAGGAGGGACGGTGTCCAGCACAGCCTGGTGCTTCCCCCTGCTCAAAGACACCTGATTCAGCTCATCTGCTGAATGCCAGGTTTAGTGAATGTGTCTGAATAGGGGAACTACACCTACTGTGCTGGAATTTTTTTTTGGTTTCAGAAGATGTTCAAAAACAGCTACAGTCTTTCTAAAGGGAAAGTGCTCGAACAGCTCAATATGGCAGAGACATGTGAATTCCTGACTAATGATTCTGATGGATAGATAGATA
>JBBPCZ010000002.1:21226971-21238459 GCA_037974445.1 Brycinus macrolepidotus
ATATATATATATATACGTATATATATATATATATATGCACTTCAGATGGTCATGGGAAAGTCAGAGAAGACAAAGGCCAAAGTTGCAACAAAAGTTGCAAGCAAAACTGAATTAAGACACCCATACCTGACAAGCTGCAAAACATGACAATTATAGATAAACAACTACAGTTATAACTGCATGTTGCCGTCATATCAACATCTCATGAATGGTTCAAAATAAGCATACTCTTATAAAATATTGCTATATTAACATACATTTGAGTCAAGATCATTTTTCCTTGTCCTATTAATTAACATTTACAAAGGTTTTGTTATGTCACCAATGATATGGTCCAAACATAAGATTTTTGTAAACATATCAGGGCATTAGAAGTAAGTAAGTTATGCTCCTTGCTCTGTTTCACAGTGCAGTGGAAAGCAAGGCAGTAGTGTTCCCATGTGTGTTCCCCTAAAGCGTCAGTACAGGAAGCCCTCCTGCTGTGGCCAACATGCACTTTCGATATTATATCCTAGCCTTTAAAAGGCAAAGCATGAGGCTGTCTGAGCCTGAAAGCTATAATTAGGACATTTTGGGCAGAATTCCATGTATGACCACTTTTAGTGGTGCCTTCTCAATGATTAGAACACAGAATAGAGAATTTACCAGCTGATGACTGTTCTGCTCTACTTCTCAAGACCTGATGGATTGTCCATATAGCTGTTGTACTATTAACCCTCCTAGACCCCATGACATAAATGTGTTGAAACTTTTCTACATACATTTGGGTTAACACGACGGCGTATTAGGGCCATTGTAAAAAAAAAAAAACGGGGTTGAAGAGGGGGGTAAAATTACGAGAAAAAAGTCAGAAATTCTGAGATTAATGTCATATATTTGCGTGAAAAAACTCGGATATTCTCTGATATTGTAAAGTCATAAATTTGCGACAATAAAGTCCAAATTTTTGAGATTAAAGACGTAAATTTACAAGAAAAAAAGTCAGAAATTCTGAGATTAATGTCATACATTTGCATGAAAAAACTCGGATATTCTCTTATATTGTAAAGTCATAAATTTGCGAGAAAAAAGTCAGAGATTCTCTGAGATTTTAAAGTCACAAATTTGCAAGAAAAAAGTCAGAGATTCTTTGAGATAAGAAAGTCGCAAATTTGCGACGGAGGATTTCGGAGTTTTCTTTCTCGCAAATTTATGACTTTACAATATCAGAGAATCTCCGACTTTTTTTCTCGTAAATTTACGTCTTTAATCTCGAACATTTGGACTTTATTGTCGCAAACTTATGACTTTACAATATCAGAGAATATCCGAGTTTTTTCATGCAAATATATGACATTAATCTCAGAATTTCTGACTGTTTTCTCGTAATTTTACCCCCCTCCCCAACCCTGTTTTTTTTTTTTTTTTACAATGGCCCTAATACGCCGTCGTAGGGTTAATGAGTTCTCACATACAATTTATTGAATCTAGCAGAGTTACAAATTCAGTTGAAAATTTAGGATCCTTCCCAAATGAAAAACAGGCAGAATTGAATGTCAATTATGTAAGTACATATGCATTATGTCAGACTAGTGATTTCAGTCATTTTTCTGTCAAATTTGATATTCAAATTTGAAAAAATATGTGAAATTCCCCATTCCAAAAAAAGTTCCACATAAAGTCCCATATACGGCTACAGGCAATCTCAGACTAGGTGTGGAAAACAGGCAGTGTTAGAACTCAGCACTTTACGGTTACTGTACTACATTTAACTCAGGTTTAGGTCACAAACATGACATGAAATATAGCCAGTCTGAGGTCTTCGAGATAAGTGAACACATGCTAAGCTTCTATTTCCATCCTAACTAATTTTAATTCATTTGCCTAGTTACATGACTTCTTACCTCGTCCCTTACAATATAAGGTAAACCTGTGAGTATGTGAAGAGCTAGCTGATACCAAATGTAATAAAATCAATAAATGATGGTGAAATTTTTATTTCTATATGAGTGTAAACTAAACCTGAACTTCTGCTCACTATGTGCTCTGTACTGTCTGCAGCACAGCACTTGTCCAGTTTGCAGGAGTTTTTAGGTGGCTGCAGTAGTCTGCCTATGTTACCTTTATTGACCTAAATGGATACTCTAAACACTCCCCTCTAGTGGACGAGAGAGTTGAGAGGTCTCATAGTTGTTAAACATGAGAATGCATAACAATAAAATTGCTTATTAAAATTTGTAATTTACATTTTTTGACTATTCAAAAATTCCATCCATTATCTGAACCGCCTAACCTTTACTAGGCAGAGGATGCTGGAGCCTACCCCAGTGGTAATAGGGCAGGGGAAATAACCCAGACAAGTCACCAGTCCCTGATTGGACAGACACACAGACAAACACACACGCACTCACTACTATTGGAAATCCAGCAACTCCAGTTCCCACGACATGCGTGTTTCTGGACTGTGGGAGGAAATCAGAGTACAAACTCCACACAGAAGGACCCCTGGCCACTCCAGGACCTTCTTGCTGTGAAGTGGCAGTGCTAACTATTCGAAAATTCAAAAATGTTAAATTAGACTACGTCAAAACATTGAAAATAACTACTGAGAGTTAATATAGCATCCATGTGCATATCAGCAGCAACATCTGGTTGCCCTTATGGTCCTTAAGGGCTCTGGGGCTTTGCATCTTTTCTGGCCCCTTTTTGGAAAACTGTTCCAAGAATCAGTTTCAGTCTCAGGTAAAAAGCACTTCATAGTCTGTGACCAGCTGAGCCTAGAGAAGCATGTTACCTTGCTGTTGCTGACAAAACATTCCAGGTCTGTGGTTTAACAGAAGGTGAGCTACCTGCGGAGTGCCTCTTCTCTCCAACAAGCACGCTATTCTGCTTTGTCTTATGTGTAATTAGAAATGCAAAGGTGAAGCGGTAGCGGCATGAGGTCATAAATCAGAAACTGGCTGAAGGCAGAACTGAGTCAGCAATGTGCAGAGGAACAATGTCTGTGCAGGCACATGATGGATAGACTGTGAGTGTGTGCATGTTCGTGTGTATGAATATGTGCGTGCGAGCTGTTCAAAGTGTGTAAAAATGAAATGAAATCACACGTTGGTTTGCTGTCTTCTGAGTTTTGGGAGCTGCTCTCGTTGCATGTCCAAGGCTAAACAGAACAAGGTGTTTAGGCCCTCTCGATGAACAAAAAAAAAACGTGTAACGAGTCAAAATGAGGTAAACTCATGTGACCTAGTTTCAGCCTCGTGATATGCCTCGGAGGAGGAAACAGAGTTTTCTTTTCTGAGAGAACCGTGTGGCTCAAGCCAAATGCCCATCAATTTGTTGGATTCATTTTTGTAGCACTGTTGATCTCTTTCTGGCACCATAGTAACTCCATTCTACCTGTCAGAGGCTGCCAAAGCTCAGGCATTTTTTTTACAAGCTGTTGAGCAACAAACTTCATCACACCCACCCAGCTCTCACAGTAGATAACACATTTAAGATGTTGCTAGGCATCTGATATTTTGGAGGGGGGGTGGGGGGGGGGTTGCCATATACAGTGGTTTCTAAATCAAACGATAGCTGTAAACATCTCAAAATGTCCCGTCCCTGAAATAAGCAAATAAACGAACAGTCTGGCAAATCTTGTTGATAGGACATTCTCCTGGTGAAAAACCACTTAATAAGTACACTGAAAAACAACTGTGTGTGGGAAGATACCATTAAACAAGCAACCTCCCTCACCCTTTGTTTAAAAGCACTATGTTCCAAAGTGTATGGCTTTGGTATCAGAACTGCACAAAGAACTAGACACTGCAAAACCAACATCCAAACCCAAACATGAACCTGGAGCTCGCTGCATCCCTTCTTACGCAACTACAGAAGATTTAAAAAAATAGACACTTGCATGGTGAGCATGGCCATACAATATATTTAAGCAAAATATTGGTACTCTTTCCACATTCACTCCATGTCTTCCAGTGTACTAGGTCTTGAATGAATGTGAAGTAAAGTAAAGTGACCATTTGTCACACATGAACACACCACAGCACACAGTGTGAACTGCACAAAATTCTTCTCTGCATTTAACTCATTCACCCAAGTGAAGCAGCGGGCAGCCAGGAACACAACAGTGTGTGGGGGTGGTACCTCAATAGTGCCACTAGCAATACTAGGATTCGAACCCACAATCTTCTGATCACAGGGCCAACTCCCTAACCACTCGGCCACCAGCTGCCCCAAGAATTTAGACACCAAACTTGGCTTTGCTGATCGACCACAAGTGATAAATTGTCTAAAGTAGATCTTGTTTGTTAGTCAACTAAAACTGAGGAAATTCACCAAGATAAACTAAATTATCCACCAAGATAAACTTTAATAAACTCATATAAGGGGACACTTCCCACAGTTCTTGCAGTTTTGGAGGGGTTTGGATTCTGTTACTTAGCTCTTTTTCTAGCTATTCTTTTGTTCTGTTCTGATGGTTAGGATGCATTATATATTTTTTTATTGTTCCGTTCATTAAGGTGTTTTAACTGCATACCTGGGAGAGAAATAAGCAAGTGGATATCATTATTTTAGCATACTTTATAATGACTGGCATTTGAGCTTGAAACCATTATGATCCTTATATTTTCCTTGTATTGAAGGTTCATTACCACAACTAAGTATCAGTGCTTTGTTTTTAGGACTTTGGCCAATGCTGATAATTCTGCAGGACAATACTGGCTGAACCTTAGCACTGGTCAGGCTCAAGAATGTGCCCACAGGTACAGATACAAACTCTTCCTTGCGGTGTTACTGCTGTATTTTTGCAGACTTTAGAAAAAACAAAAAGGTATTTTTACAGTAAATTCAGACTGCCTTCCTTGCTTACACTTGCTTGAATGCAACTTTTTGTCCCTGTTATCTGTCTGACTAATAGCACCCGAGGCTTTGTGTCAGCTTTACTGCGTGAAGTGAAAGACGGTTGGACGTGTCGGTCTGAGGCTGCAGCTGTGAACACACCCTCCCCAATCCCCTTCCTAGACTGCAAGGGGGAGGGAGGTTCACTCGTGAGGGCTGGGGGAGATGGAAGGCCGACGTTTATTTCCATCACATGACTGACACTCCTGACGCCCCCAACACCTTCAGGCAAAAGTAAAGTCAAGCTGCCCATGAGGAGCCTCTCTGGGGTCACAGGTACTGACATGCAGCCGCCACCCAAGGCATCCCCACTCTAATTAGTCTCTGTGGGGGTGCTGGGGGGAGGGGGGTACAGGCGCCAACACATCACACCCCCGCAGGCTTCTGAGGGCAATCACAGTCCACATGCCAAGAAAGAAACAATGAAAAAAGAAACGCAAACAGACCATACACACTGGAAAGGGAAAACTGAACGTTCAGAGAGAGATTTACTGATCTTTCAAAATCTTATAGTTACCTTTCAAAAATCTGGAATCATTGTTTTCAAAAGTATAAAAATGTTTTGCAAATAATGAGTTGCAGATGAATGTATGAATGATAAAAAGAGCTGCAGATTATTCTATTTAGAAAAAAAATGTAAAATGAATAAAGGAATAAGTTTAATAAAGTTACTATCTAAAATGCCTTTCACTGCAAAGAACTGTACAGAACTCTAGGCAACTTGAACTTTTTTGCTGACCCCCAAACAGCTTATAAAATTACATTAAACATCTAAAAATACATTCTGGTGTCTAGTTTATAGTATTTCAATGCGTAATGTAGACATGAAAAATAAAAAAAACCCTTTATTAATATGACAACTGATTGAAAACTTTTGAACAATACTGTAAGTCTTTGTCCAGGGTTTCTAGATGGGGTTTTAAGGCGTTGTGTGTAAAATACATTATACAGGGTGTCCAGTCTAGGCCAGTGTGATTGCAGGTTTTTATTTTAATAAAGCAGGGGCTTGCGTGTTTTATTGTCTGAAGACTAAAACTGCAGAATCTAAAGACTGTAGAATCAGGTGTGCGCCTACTTGTTTTGAATGAAAGCCTACAGCCAAACCAGCTCTTTACGGATAAGATTACAAGTGTAGCAGCACCATTCAAGAGCAGCATGAATGCACTTATCTGGCTCACATTATTTACATAATGATTGGTGCTGATAGTGAGTTGAGAGCAAACAATAGCTGATTTTTCTGCCAATTAGCATGATTGGCAATGCATTTACATCTCTAGTTAGGATATATAGTGACCTTTGGTGTATTTGATCCATCTTATGTTCTTTTTGGCTCAAAATGCTGGTCAGTTTCCAATGTTATAGGTCTGGTCATTGTTATAGGCACTGCTGGAAAGTAGTCTCATCTGCAAAACCACAGTGGTGACCTTTCAAACATTCGTAACCCAGCAGGGTGCATCAAAGAAACACTAGATGGCAGAACATCTGCCTGAGAAAGGATGACAGCATGTTTAACCACTTGATTTCAAGCTCTTTTCCGTTAACATATCCTATAAAGCATTCTATAAATTAGAAACAAAATATATGAAAATCTCATCACCATAGTGGAATATTTATCAGGCAAATGACAGAATGGAGCAAACAGTTCTCTGTTTGAAGACACTGATGATCTAGAACCTCAAACAGTAAAGTCAAGGCCTGTTAAACTAAGACATTTATGGCCAAATTAAAAAAATAATAAATAAATAAACAGATTTGGCAGTATACATGTTTGGGCAAGGGCTTTTGTTATCAGGAGGATGGAACTAATGCTGTCACATTACCTGCCATGAGGCAAAGCCAAGACTTTCCTCATCCAACTATATAATCATATCTTGCATTCATAATGCCTCTTTGAATGTGTTGCCCTGATCACCTGTCAGTGAACCCAAAGTGAAGGCCAAGAGAAAAGCATCTGAGCAGACACCTGGCTGCTGGTGGGATTACATCATTGCTGGAGCCATTGCTCCTAGCAGGCTCCGTTGCCAGTTGGGTCATGCTCGATGCAAGAATCTGGCACCTAAGCAAAGTTGACTACAGGTGGAGCACTGCACTCACAATTAAACCCAAAACATAGATAGCACAGGTTGGTCATGATATGGTTTGTATTTGTGGAGTATCTGCCTGTGAACTGATAAATTAACTATCATACTCAACAGTAGGCAAGAGATCAAAAAATCTATAATGAAATGAAGAAAAATTGGTAAAGTTTACCATGTTTCCAAACTGCATCCCTACAACAATGAATGTTCATTTGAAATTAATTAATATTTGCACTTTGCATTATTTGATTGTGTTGTCTGTTGTTTGCTACTTTGATTTCCCTATGAAGTGTTGGTCTTGCACCATCATGAACACTGGCGAAAAGATTTCTTTTGCCAAGTATACCATTCATTCTAGTTTGAACTTCTCCGAAAGGGGAAAAAAAATAAAATAAAATAAATACTTTATCCGCAGTAGCCTGGGGAATCCATTGACACCTTTTCCTAAAACAGCCTTAGGTTACGGTAGTAAATCAGGCACAGGGCTACAGAAGTGATCTGCACTACTCATAACTTGAGAAGTACATCAGGAGCTCAGCGTCCTCATCCAGGCAAAGCCTATAATGGACAAAAGAAGTGAAATTTATGAGTCTAAATGCAGAGAAAATACCTCACAGGATACTCACTCATGGTACGAAAGGTCCTGATCATCTTACTTTTTCAGTGTGCCTCATTATCATGCCTTTCATTTGGAACCCAGGGCAGTGACCTTGCATTCCATGTTCTCTAGTGGAGAATATCTGCAAAACCATCATCAGCACAGCATAGTGTGCACAGTATTTCATGGTGATCAGAAGCCTTTGGTAGGAGTGTATACAGATACTGTTCAAAACTCACAATTTAAAGGAACAGCTCGCTGAAAAAATCAATCTTTCGTTTGAGCAGCGTCATTAGCCTTGTAACTCTAGCTCCATTGCAAAACTAAATAAGCAAACTTCACAAACCAAACATGTCGTGGCTGATCGAACACATTTGGGGCAAAAGTAACACTGTTTGTTTGGCGAGGCATTTCTTTATGTAAGAATGAAACGGAAGGCTTGGGATTTTTTAAATATGTAAGGATCGAATCATTTGTCTAAAACAAAACCTTCAGAGAATTCTACTTTAATTTAAATTCTAATTTAACTCAGACTTGATGGTGAGGTCAGCAGATTTTTTCTTACTTTATCTAATCTGTGATTTACATGGCAGGCTCTGTTTTGCTGTTTGACCTTGCAACAGCTTTTTTACTCTGCAGATCTGAGTCACTGGGTCTGATGGGGCCAGATTATTTACCCCCGCAGGTTTGGCAGCTCCAGTTTCTACAGTTCTTGAGCATCCCAAAATATGCCGTTTCGTGCAGAAACATCACAGCCATTGCAACCGGGCAGATTCACATGAGAGCCTGGACCGAGCTCAAAGTCCACTGTGCTAATCGTTGCCAAACTACATTAGCCTTTCCCCCCTTTGATATCTTGGAAATTCAGCAGCACATTATGATAATGGCAGCCAATTTGTTTCAAAGCAATGGCCTCTGGCAAAGTTCAGTCATTGTGATTACAAAAAAAAAGCTTTCTCACTAAAAACCTAGATCACACATTTAGCTTGCACGGCAAAGCAAGATAGAAGTTGACTGCTCATCCTGCTGACCTGCTGAGAGCACAGCTCAACATTTAAGTTATCTGCTTTTTAACTTCGTTAGTTGTTAATGTAAAAGTGAACAAGTTCATTTTCTGGTAATGTATTAACACAAACATAAAACAATATGGTTACAATACAATATTACAGACTACTATATGGATTTTTTTTTTTTAATCAGTCAGTTATTATTATGCACAATCTGTGGGCAGAAATAGTTTGGCATCTTTGTTTTATTTAACATACTTTCAGTGCACATGTCAACTTCAAATGTATAAACATAGTGTCTTTTAACTTTATATCTATAAATATGGACAAAAGTTCAGGTTAAATGTTCAACATGAACATGATGCTGCAAAAATAAAAACAACAAAGGCTCTCTTGCAAATTGCACCTAGTTCCATTATAAATGACATCATTATTGGTTGGTAAGATTTAAGTCATGGTGAAGGTAAAAAAGTTTCCAAAAGTTCTCAGGGACAACATTAGTAAACAATGCTGTAATAGGGTATTTAAGGTCTTTGCTTTGGCTCTGTGGCTTTGTCCTATCAGTATAAATAGTTCAATAAAATGCATATGGAAAGTAAATGAAATCATGACTTATTGTCTGAAGACAGACGCACAACACAAGATTTCTGTCAGACTCATGATAAGGAAGGTATGAGAGAAGCCAGCAGTCAGTTAAAAAGAGTTACAGGACCACCTGAAAGCAGGAGCTAAAGTTATACAGAGGACAATAAGCAATGAACTGCAATGCAGTCATCTCTTTTCCAACACCCTACACAAAACTCTTCTGCCAAAATAAAGCACACAAGCATTTAGACAAATCAGGACTCTTTTGGACGAATGTACTCTGTAGACAGAGTATTCTGTTTTTGTTTTGTCTGAACAATGAAGTATGGAGGTGGAAGCATCACAATAAGAGGAACCCTCGTAACCTCGTATTCATTTGTACATTTTTGTTTATGTACAAAGTAAAACTGTGCGGACCTGAAGCAGATATATGCCCTAGAATATATTATATAACAAAAAGAAAAGTGTCTCCTCTCACTGTAAATTGTCTTGATGCTATACGGAATCATGGACATCGCCATAAAGCTTTTTTAATTCTTTCAGGCTCCTGCAATGTTTTAAACCTACAAAATATTAGGATTTATACATGCATTTATTATTTTATACATGCACCTGTAATGAAATCCCTTCTTCCAAACTTCTGAATACTAGAGCACCTACGACATACTTTTATTGCTGTGATTTTAACAGTTTAGTACTTTATTAAGTGTAGGTATTCATCTGATAACAGGGTGCAGAAGTGGGGGGGGCATCAAAGAACTGAAACTGTGGGGAGTGTGTGAGAGAGAATGTTAAAAACTTGTCAAAAAATTACAGTGAAAGAATTGGGGGGAAAAAGTCATACTGTCAGCAGTTCAACAGGTAGTAAGCTTGTTTTGCTTGCCTCCTTGTCAAGTGATCAAGCACGATACCTCAACAGTGTCTGATAAGGCACAGTGATCTAATGTTTTCAAGACATCTCTCAGGAAGCTCCTTGTGCCCCCTTTTACAGCAGTGCACTGTATTATTAGTACAAGCAAACGACATGACGTCAGCTAGGAACAGTGTAAATCCAGCAGCACAAAATACAATGAACTTGAAGGATCAACATCCGTGATGCACTGAGTAGTGGGATAAACTTTCTGCATAAATGCAAACACAGTATGCATATCTACATGTACTTTATGTGCATTATGCATAATTGCATATTCTTAATACATATGTATAACTATACACACCTTCTTCATAACTACACACACTTTGTTCTAACATATTCCATGCATAAATACATGTGTGCATTTATGCATGGCTAGACACTTACATATGGATCATCCATGAGGACACACTCAGCACTGGGCTAAACTTTCACTAACACATTATGCATATCTACACATACTTTGTGTGCATTATGCATAACTGCATATTCTTTATGCATAGACACATTGTATATAACTATACACAGCTTATTCAAACCTACACGCACTTTATTCTTACACATTCAATGCATATGCAGTTATACGTGGCTAGACACTTACATATGCACTTTTTTTGCATAACTACACCTTTTATGCATGCATACACAAACAGCAACACTTCACTGAACATAACTATACAACTACTCACAGGGTTCATTATGAGCCTAGCAGAACCCAAACGAACATCCTAAGAGTTTGTTGACCAATATATGTATGTATACCTTATTCATACCAACACACTCTTTATAATTACACATTCCATGCCTGTGCAATTAGTCACTTACATATGCACTTTTATGCATAACTACACCCTTTATGCATGTGTATGCAAACTATGCTTTGTTACACTTCACTGCACATAACTATACAACTAATCAGTGTTCATATGAGCTTAGCAGAACCCAAATGACATCCTAAGAGTTTGTTGACCACTATACGCATGTAGAACTATACACACCCTATTCATACTTGTACATACTTGTAAGTATAACATACTTACAACATACTTAAAACTAAACATACTTATTCAAACGACGTCCTAAGAGTTTGTTGACCACTTTGCGAGAGATTGGGCGCACTGACAGAGTTTAGGGACACTTTTGAAGGTGGGTCTCGTTCCTGGTCACTCACCGTCCTCCGCGTAAATGTCCGGGAGGTCGTGGCTGACGGTGGGCTCCACTCTCTTGTCGCAGCGCCCGAGCCCCCGGATGAGCTGCTCGAGCGGGTAGGGTTCCCCCGGGATGGGGCTGCAGCGCAGTCCGCTGGCACAGCGCGGGGTGTACACTCCGCACGGCTCGCCCAGCAGGCGCGAGCACACGGGGCAGCAGCCGCAGCCGGGCTCGCGCACGATCTCGACGCACGCGGCCGGCGGGCTGGGGCACGCGGCCT
>JBBPCZ010000002.1:21239073-21259227 GCA_037974445.1 Brycinus macrolepidotus
CTGGCGCTCGGCCGTGCAGCCCGGGCAGCGGAACACGAGCTCCGGGCGCGCGGCGCGCAGCAGCAGCGCGAGCAGGAGCGCCAGGGACAGCAGCAGGGAGCGCGGACACCACATCGCCACGGGCCGGAGAGGAGAGGAGCGCGACTCTAGAGCTCCGAGCAGTGTGAAGGGGCCAGCGGCAGGTAGGAGAGTGCAGGCCGGCCGGCCACAGGTGAGGCGAGGCGAGGGGACGCTCTCTGCTGGGTCCTATCTGCTGCCATGTTCCTCTGACATCACCGCTTCGAGGCAGCACACATGCAGCAGCAGCAGCAGCAGGGCTGGTCAGAGGAGAACACCGTGCTGTTTGCTTTGGACGACCCTGCGCGAGCGCACGAACGCACACGCGCACGTGGAAAGCAATGTTTGGGGAGAGGGGGGCTGGAAAATCAAACGTGCGCGCTGTACATCTTGTTTTTCTTACTTTGTTTGGCAGATCAGTGTTTTCCATTGTTTGTTTTCTTACCAGCACTGGAGGCCCAGCTGCTCTGCTCGTTTGAGTGTTGTTGTTCTTTTTCTTCCTCCTGCTTCTTCAGATCATGACCAAGTACTTCTTGAGTTGAATCAGGTGTGTTAGAGCAAGAGAACAAAAAAAAAAAACTAAACTGTGTGGGACAGGTGGAACACAAAACTGGAGGTGGTGTTCAAGCAAGAAAAACACAAAAGTGTGTGGTGCAGGTGGAACTCAAAGCTGGTCTGCTGTACTTGGTAAAAGTGGTTCTATGTAGTAAGATAAGATAAGATAAGATAAGATAAACCTTTGTTAGTCCCACAAGTGGGACATTTGCAGTGCTACGACAGAAAGTGGACAGTACAAAGGTAAGAGCAGCAGAAAGTGGCAAAACAATAGATACAAAAACAACTAATACAAAAATATAAAAAATAAAATTTGAGTAGGCTGGTAGGCCTACCCAAAAACATAACTGACTTGTAACCTAAAGCAGAACACTTTTCTAAGTATCACAGAACTATTAAACCAGGGAAAGAACCATTTATATATTCATATGGTTCTTTACTTCACCACAGTTCTATAGAAAGACATGGCCTTGACCACAGAACCAATAAAAACATCTATTTTCAATACATTTTCTATGCTATGGGAGGTGGGTTCCCTAAAGAACCTCTTTTGTTTATGAGATGTGTGAGTGTGAAGAAACTTTTTAAAGTTTAAAGAGCCCCCACATAATGTCAAGTTTCAGCACCTATTTAGATATTTTTTTTGTCAAGAATTGTATAACCGAGTCAAGAACCAACAGAGCTGATGCAGGTAATTATCCAGCCTTTCTTGACCTGGATCAGTCAAGTTAGATGAGGAACAACATGAAAGTCTGTGCAGTGGGCCTCGGGACATTTGAGAAACGCTGGAAGATCCTACCACATGGGGATTGTCAACTCCATTCTTGGAGATCAACTAGCCAGGACAGGTATTACCTGGCCCAGCAGACCAGATTCAGCTTACATGTTCACTGTTAAGCCCTTCATGCGCAGGAGTATTGCGGTGTGTTAGGACAACAAATACTTGCATACCCAGAAGTGGAGGTGGGAACCTGTGCTGCACTGCATGCTCAAGATATATGGTGTACAAGACAAAAATATGCGCATGGGAACTGTTATTTGTGTGAGGCAGACTGTGCATATGTGAACAATAACATATGCGAGTCGGCTATGTAGGGAATGTAAGTAGGCTATGTTTACCCTCCATAAAACAGGGCAGGGAGACGGAACTTACTGTGGGAATATTTTGGGGTAGTATTTTGACAGGCTCACGCTGCCTTCCTGCTATGTCTGCGACACTTAATTAATTCTGCACTTCACATCCATGGCCTGTTTTCACCTTGCGTGTGGCCTCCTGATTAGTGTGATTAGTGGTGTGGTGGATTTGAAGTATGGTGAACAAAAGAACTACAAAAGGAAAATGTGTGTTATTACATATTTATATCATACATGAATATAGGTTGGAATACTGCTAATGCAGCAGTTAAATATTTCCCCAATATTTTTGTTATTTATGCCTCATGGCGAGACCCCATGAACAACAAAATGCAACATGTATTAAAGCTGTAGTAATACACTCGTGATTCAGTTCAATTCACAATAACGGGCTCTTAATTCAGTATTCACTTATATTTTGAACGTAAAATGATGACTGTATCCAAGTTGTTGCACACTGTATTAATTAGACTAGAGCTGTGAGGCAGGACCCCAGCTGTGCTGATGTTTGGATATGTGCAGGCAAAAAGTTGAAATGCTACTATTGTTTAACAAATGAGGTGCTGTTGCACAAAACAAGCTCAAATGAAAGAGCTGCTTTCTGATTGTCCTGATTTAGATGTGTGAATTCACCATGTGAACCCTATCACATAGATCTCATAGTTAATGGAATGATCTTCATCGTCTCATGTCAGTTTTGCGTGACAATCTAACTCACTCTAGAGTTCAAATGTTATTTTAGCTAAAGGGTGGTAAATATGAGTTTCATGAAAAGTTCATAATTCACATAATAACATGAGGTCCTGAGGTCTTAGTACTGCTTTTTTGCTTGCAGATGTTAAAGATCATTTTAAGCATGGCACTGGATGGAAGTTTATAGCCCATGGAAGACTATCAGAGACATTTTTTATCTAGGTACTTTAAACACATGAAATAAAACGATTTCAAACACTAGGTAAACATGGTTTTTCGGAGAAAAACACAGGAATTTTCCCTGAACCTGTGCGTTCTGCTTGTTTCTCAAAAGTTGCCTTGGAGACCTTCATTGTTGATTTATGAGGGCTGGAATCACTGCTCACACACAGGCACACGAAGATGAAAATGATTTTGTTTTGTTGGCTTCCTCTCTTTCGATGGAAGTCTACATATGACCACAGAAGCTTGTCTCACTGTTTAGAAACTGTGAACAAGTTTGACAAGTTTGTTTTCAACTTGAGCTTTGATGGAAGTCTTTGTGAAGGTGCCAGCCTCTCCGCCTTGTAGACACAGAACATGAACATGTTCTCTGTTTTCCAGTTGTAGCAGTTGTCACTACGGATTAGTAGGACTAGTATGAAGTTGCTTACTTTTGTTCTGTCTCTTACACACCCCTGTAATTGTAGAATTTGGACTAACTGTGACTCTGGGCCAGCTGTAACCTGGCTTCCATTGATTGGGAGAGCGTTAACTGAAGCTAATAGTCGTATTGTAAATGTGTTCTGTTGGAAACTGAATACAGGATGGCCTCTGCCCCATAGACAGAGAGAGAATAAACACAGAGGGCTTATAAAGGACCATACTGAGCAGTTCTAAGTCTCTACCACCCTCCTGGCCAAGCTGAGTGTTTTCCAAAATGCTGGAGAAATTCCCACCACCCAGGTGAATAAACATAAACTGTACCTAGAGGACCACAGAAGTGGCATAGAACTACTTCCGATATGGAGCGTTTATTCGCACTAAATATAGCTCCTGGAACAAGTGTCGGAAACCAGTTTCCTGTTTGGTCCTCTCTAAAATATTCCATGATCCATCTCAGCCCGACCCGGCAAGCCAAGCATCGCTCAGAAGATACCCAAGGGTTGAGTGGTCTGGCAGCAGGGCACCGGGCCACTGGAATGACTCTCACAGAGCACGAGGCAAGTGAACACAGGGGAAAAAGTGTTCTTGCTCTTTTCCACGCTTAACAAGCTTCCTGCCCGTGACCCATGGGTAAAGTCTGGGCTGCCCAGTGCAAGGCCATGTGGCAGAGCAAAGGCTGGCGTTCAGACCATCTCCAACTGCGCAATGACTTCATGTCTAACAGGACACTTCCTCAACACTGGCTGGTCTTACAGCACAGAAAAATAGAAAAAGACCACTTTTGCATATTCATTTCTGAGTTTCTGTCTTGGCTATAGTGTATAGTAGGGATCATTATGATATTTACAGAGATGTGACAGTCCTGTGATTACACTCGTAGTATGGCATCTCTGTTGTGCCACTTTTCCACAGCACTCACATCTCACTGAACATGACAACCCAATCAAAGTCTGTGACAGTTACAAGTGCAAGTGCTTGTACATTTGTGCTACTGAAGAACACAGGGCAGCCTTTTAATACTCAGATTTGTAGTAGTTTGTGCTTCCAATACAAACTACTCAGGTTGCGTAAGTGACTTTTTAATGGAGACTATAAAGTCTGCTTATTTGATTTTTCAATAATTATCTTTCCCCCGTGCAGAATAACTGCATAATTGCTTTGTCGTCAGGTTTGCGGTGGCCAGTCAGTCGACTTCGAACTGGGCATGGAACCAGAGTGACCTCTCTGTCATGCCAAAGTACACAGTTACTTTATTGTATCCGGATATAAATAATTCTGCTGAGTGTGGAGAATTATCTGGACATCCTCTTTCTCAGGCTGTTTGGAATGTGGCAGGACAGGCTTTACATTGTTGAAGAGGTTTTTCATGAAGCACTGTGTAGTACTTGAGCAGTCTTTTTGCCTCTGGCTGCCACCTGCAGGAGTGTATCCTAGAAACAGGGGTCCTGAAGAGGCTTTTGAGGCCTTCCGGCGCCGTGCGGGGGGCCTGTGTCCTTTATAGGCTGTGTCCTAAACTACAGACTGAGTTGCTGTTTTCTGCATTCTTTATGGTTTGCATGCTTCTGGCTGCACTTTTCCCTGTTGCCAATCAATAACAGTGTCATAACTGTTGATCACCTGTGTTTTTAGTATCTAGGTAGTTGACTGAAGATGTCTAGCATTGTTATCTAATTTCTTTTTCAATATGGATAGGCAGAAAGCTCTGGCACATGCCCATTTGCTGTGATTTGCTGTTATTTAGCAGATGTGATGAGCAAAAACAGAATCGCTTTGCATCTATGACACCCTGAAGGCAAGAAAGAGTCAGAATGGTATCATGATCAAACACACTGCTGTATAGGGATAAACAATCAGAATCAGAACAAACAATCAGCAATCAGACAGTTCATTGGTTTTATTTTAGCTGATTTGTAATATAAGTTAATGAGATAAATAACTTAAAGTAGGTAAGTGCACTTGTACTGTATTTGAATGCTGCTACTACACCTGAACTGAAGTGTCATAGCATAATTTTGCATAACGAAATATCAACTGCATGTGAATGTATCCAGTATTTTGCACCCATTTTATTTTCAACATGTGCAACAGATTGTAGGATAGCGAGCGATGCAAACACGACTTGGCGTGGTGAGAAAAACTGATTTGGTTTCTACTTAATGCAAATTACACACAGCAGCCACTTAGTGTTGACTAATCAGGACAAGGTGACTTTCCATTACTTGAATGCAACAAGACCTACATAGTTCCATTTGGATAAAAATGATAGAACATTCTTTTCGTTGGCCGCAGGCCATCTCCTTATTTAGAGCATTTTATCTACATCTAGTTTTTAAAATAGCCCGTTTGAGCAGGAATACATATCACTGGATGCCTTAATAACCAGAGAAAAATTAATGAGGTACAATTTAACTATAAGTCTGTAACACTTGGTTTGTTTTTGGAACCAAGTTTATGAGAATTGCGAAGAGAATTTATTGCCAATCCACGATCTCTTGAGTGACACATTCATTCTCGTCCTGCGTCCTGGACAGACTCTTGTCCAAGACAGACATGCGCTGGTGAAGGGGGTGGCTTCGCAACTAAATTTTTGTTTAAGAATTCAACCTGCTTGTTGGAATAATGTTACTTATGTTGTGACTTGTGGCTTATAGAGAGTGCTGTAGATGTACTAATGTGCTTCATGTGTTCATTTAGTTTATACAGTTTGAGCTATGGTAGGACTAAAAAGAAAAGACTTATAATAAGACAGTAAAGAAATGATAATCCGGGTCAGGCATGATAAATCAAGATAGGTGCATCTCTGCTTAGCACAAAAAACCTGCCAATTGGCACCCATGCTGTCTCATGGAGCACATTTCCAATGGTGTTATTTCGTCTCTGTCTCAGATGAGTAAGCATGTATATTCTGTAATGAGATGGTGCATGTATGTGTGTGTGTGAAAGAACTGCTGGAGCTTCATTTTAAGGTTTCACACCTGGATATGCTCTGCAATTTTCCACAGCAGTCATCAAGTTCCCCTAAAGCCTTGAAACTATCCATTTCGCTCCAATGACTGCACGTCGGACCCTCGAGGACAATGCGGCAACTGCCCACATTAAAGGGCCATTTACAGTTTTGGCTGTATAATTCATACAGAGTCATGTGCCTCTCGGGCCATATGCATAGCAGCTTCTTGTCTGCTTTCTTCTCTGTGTTGACGCTGTGTAAAATGCATTTTCCATTCCAGACATGAGACATGCTATACAAACAGCACGTTCAGGATCACAAAAACTCTGAGCGTGGATCCAGGCCTGCCTGTTTGTTCAGTGGCTAACAGGATTACGCCTGCATCTTTGCTGAAATGGAAATGTTTTCTTACCAACGCTCTTGGAAATTTCTCCCCCTTCACAAATGGATTGTGATTATATTATGTGTATGTTGCCTGGCAACATGAGATGGATGTGCATTAGCAAAATCACAGAAACATTCAATTTTATACTATGGAGGGGGGAAGAGGCACTGAATGGTGCTGAAAGTTATTTTCACAGCTTTTAGAGAGGCCCATCTTTCAAGGGGTTGTCTCGTCAAAGCAAATTAAACAGAGCGCCACTGCATACTGTCGAATGTTTCCATCGCTCAAGCTCAAATGTAACTGGAGTGAACTGAGAATAGAATCATTTGCCCAGGACAGAACTTGGATTGATGAGTTGACAGGCCTGGGCAACAGTTCCCAATTCCACTTTAACTGCTGCTCAGCTTAAAAGAAACAATGTGAGCCTCCTCTGTTGTGGGATCCAAGAAGACCCACAACAGAGGAGGCCTCTTGAGGAGTGCTCAGAGGAGTTCCACCGGAGTGTGGTGGTGGTCTTGGATCAGCAAAGCAGCCGACATGGTGTTGCCATCAGCTGAGTGCTTGTCACCATTCTCTTTATGAAAGAAAGAGTTATATTTTTTCCAAAAAGCTTCCAGTAATAGCAAAGACAGCGTCACTTCACACTGCCTTAGAAAACAGAAAGTGTGATCTGTATTAGCACCACTTTCACAACACTTGCACGTATGGTTTGGCAAAAAATCAACTTTTCCACAGACCATAGTTGTAATCTATTCACCAATGCATGTTTGGAATCCTGCTTCTTTAGTTTAGGACTAAATGCCTGGTGTTACTAACAAGCAGTAGAACTTAATAGTCACCCAATTCTTTTCCATAATACACCCTCAAAACTTCCAAACCACATCTTAAGATTAAATTAGTTAACATATTTTAGGACACAGTAAGACTTACTGTAAACTATAAAAAGGCATTTGAGTCAACACAAGGCAGTCATAAAAAGGACTCATCTTGAAACAGATTCCACCATATTTATAACGATCACATTACAAAAACTGATAGATCAGCACTTCTTCTCTTGAGGAGGTTTGTGAAAACATCTGTTTGTTATCTGAAAAGGTTGCCTGTTCAGCTACGTGGCGACGTTTTATTCATTTTTATAGCTGACTAAGTCACACAATGTCCAAACCACTTTGACTAGTCCAGCTAGTCAGCACAGGCTCTAAACTGTAGAATTGTTATCATTATTTATCTTACAGCTTTATTTAGTAACTATTATCAACTATTAGATAACTACTACACAACTAAATATAATTCATACAGTAGTCACCTAATATTTGCTAATAGTAATTATATAAAGTCAATATTAAAATTACAGTTAAAGGCTTAGCCCCTTTTTTGACCAGATGAACTCTTTTTTATGAAATGCATACCCTGTGTGTATGCATTTAATTTCAATTTAATAACTAAACGGAAATAAAAATAAATGATTTGAAAACATTTTAAAACAAAATGGATGTGCCCAGGGGTCGTGCACTGGGCTGCATGTGGACAGAAAGTACTATACCACTAAAACATAATTTTTACAGTCCAGAGAGTGAAGGGGTGACATGTCCAAGGCAGTTTGCAGGGCTAAAATCTTTACGTCCAGAGATTCCAACATTACTGACTACACTGACTCTCTACTATATTTACATATAGAAGCTTTAACCACAAAGGTTCACATTCTCATTGCTCAGTGACTTTTGTGTGTGATGGAAACACCTCTCAAATGCTTGAAAATGAGCCCAAATGATCAATTCTTTCCATCCAGTCTTCATACCTCTTTGTCAGAGAGGCTTGGGGGTTACTTTCGTCAACAGGCTAACTCAAGTTTTTTTTTCTCCCCTGTGTCTAAGCTTAGTCCAAGAGCCTTTGACTTCCAAAGAAAGAGAGAGAAAGTTAAACAAAAGACAGGAGGCTTGTTCTACTTGTGGAGCTGGCCACAACTGTGTCAGAATGTTTTATGGGTACGATTCAGGGAAATGATTATGAAAGTGGTTCTAGGCAGTGCCCTGCACGATTTGGCACTCTTATTTTCTCTGCAATTTCACCTCACACGTTTGCAAATGTGTTTTAACTCCTAAGCTCACATGTACACAAACTTACATGCACACTCGTCCACTTCCAAAATCTTTCTCATCACCATCACACACACACACACTCACTTACATACACACACACACACACACGCACACTGAACCTCCCCCCTGAGAGAGCTACAGGTCAAGGAAAGGTCTCCCGAAAGTACAGATTTATGGGATGTTAGTGCTCAGGGGATAGCCTGAGTGGGGAAAAGTTGTTGAAAAAAAAGTTGAATTTTTCTGAAGTCTCAGGACACAGTTCTCAGACCAGTGAAAGGAATAAGGCTTACGCAAAACTTGTGTTTACCGCTTATGTCCACTTTTATGAAAATATCTGAGATACTATTTGAGTGAGTGTGTCTGCGTGTGTTTCTGGGGGAGGGTTGTTAAGTGTGTTTTAAATGCAGCTGTTGAAGCCACTTATCCATTGACAGTTCTTGCTAGTGGCGAAGCTAGCCACTCTCTTAGTTTCTCACAGTCTGCATGCCCTATTAAACAGAAAAAAAGTGAGAGGGCTATATTGTCCTACGCAGCTGGGAATAGCCAGAGCCTGGAATATGCCTGAAAAAGCAGGAAATCGGCACAAAGGGACATGGGAAAGGAAGCAGACGTCCAGTGGCTCAGGGCTGGTAATTGCGAAAGCCAGTTTCCAGTCCCATTGATAACAGAAGGGACTGCCAGAGGGCTTCACGAAGGGCTTTTCCACCCAGCACCTCCTCAGAGGGACACCGATACTGCAGACTCCGAGGACCCTTTCAGCTTCCTTTGAAAGTCTTCAACAGGTGATATAAATTGAGAAGGCACTGCAAGTAAAGGTAAGTGAGGAACAAGGGTTCAACTTGACCAGATGTTGTTGGAAAAATGCCAGATCTTGACTGTAGCTGTGACTTTCTAAAGAGAGATCAGTATATCACGACTGTCATTTACTGTAATCCCATAATCTCACATTTCAGTCATTTATTAGAAACATTTTAATGACAGCTCAGCCTTCTCACATCTTCTAATGTGAAGTTGAAATAAAGCAGAAACGATGATTAAGCTTTGTTTACATAAAGGAAAATTAATTAGTATTACATTTCGGTTTTACTTTCTATATTTGACCAATTTTTCATTGTTGTTTTTAAGACTTTTCGAGCGTGTGCCTTCATAAAGTCAGGTTTTTTTTTTCTGTTCTTCACGCGAGAATGTATTTCAGGAATGTCCATAACAGCACAGCTGCTCCCATGGAGAAACACTGTCTCCAGGGATAAATTCATTAATGAAGAAAATGTAAAACCAAAGCAAACACATGGCCATCTGCTATGGGAAATTAATGGCTTTATATCACCATGCCAGCAGAAGACTGCTCGCTCTGAGCCTCCAGAAAACAATTTGCAAATAAATTATAAATCAAATGAATGGAAGACAAGGTTTTAGTTTTGGTGAACACAGTTTTTATGTGTGTGTGTGTGTGTGTGTGTGTGTGTATACACATCAAGATGTTAGCAGCAGATCCTTCAAGTCCTGTAGGTTGCAGGGTGGGACCTCCATGGACTGGACTAACTTCTCCAGCACATCCCGCAGATGCATTATTGCTTTGAAGTCTGGGGAGTTTAGTGGACAAGTCAACATCTTGACATCTTGTTATGTTCCTCAAACCATTCTTGAACAATGTTTGCAGTATGAAAAGAAATTGCGATACATCAGACCAGGCCACCTTCTTCCATTGCTCCATTGGTCCAGTTCCGATACTCATGTGCCCATTATAGGTGCTTTCAGTGGTGGACAGGGGTCAGCATGGGCACTCTGACCAGTCTGCCGCTACATAGCCCCATACACAGTAAGCTGTGATACACTGTGTATTCTGACACCTTTTAATCAACATTTTTTTTTAACAATTTGATCCCACAGAAGAGATACTGAGCACAGAGTCTTCATTCCCTATGTGCATCAGAGAGTCTTGGCCGCTCATGACCCTGTTGGCTGTTTACCAAAAGTAGTCCCAACAAGAACATCCAGGGAATCAGTAGATATTAACCACTAAATACTGGGAGCACTCCACAAGACATTCGGTTTTGGAGATGCTCTGACCCAGTCATCTAGCCACTACAGTTCGGCGTTTGTCATACAGATTTTTATGCTTGCCCATTTTTTCTACTTCCAACACGGCAGCTTCGAAAACTGACTGTTCAGTTGCTGCCTAGTATAGCTCACCCCTTGACAGGTACTATTGTAACAAAATACTTTATCTGTTACTGGTATTAATGTTGTGGCTGATGTGTGTTACATATTACTGACTGTTGCTTGTATGTTGACATGCACAACTTGTCAGTCCTCTACCGCATTCATCGTTTATCAGTTTCCACAGATTGGCAGGTCCAGTGTTGACCTGATATTATTTGAGTGCTAGACCATCAACACAGTAAGGTGACAATAACATGAAGGTTGGATGGTAATATGTGTGGCACTAGTATAAGAGTATCAGGCACAGCAGCAATGTTGGTGTTTTTACACATTAATATAACTGCTAGGTTGAGAGTGACCCTCAACCCAAAGATGTCCTTCTAAAAGTGGTCTTATGGTCAGAAATTGACCACTGATGAAGAGCTGGAAGATGACTAACACAAACAGTGCAAGAAATGGGCTATATTTCTTAACTGTACACCAGCAAGGTGGAGCCTGTAGGTGGGTGTTTCTAATGAAGTGGGCAGTGGGTGTATGTTGGAAAGAGTGGGATTGGTGGAACAGGTTGGGATAGATATGCTTTTGGCAATATGTTTGCCAGAGTGTAATGTTTTTTGTTTTTTTTTTCAAACCTAGAGGAGTAAGGTGGACCTACAAGGTAGGTGTGTGTGTGTGAGAATGTATTCTATTTTTTAAATTAAAACATAGTATAAAGTATTAAAACATGGCATAAAGTATTAAAGTATTATGGGATGTCGCCAGGCTTAGACCTACTTTGTGCATTTGTTTTCCAATTGTTTTGTCACTTGAGTGATGCTTACATTTATTTAGCACACATGTCAGAGGAATAAATAGAGGAGAGTTTTACATTTAAAAAATTTATATTTGGATGAATCGTTTTTAATATAACTTATACATTGTTGTAACTTACACAATCTCTGTTCTCTGATACCTGTGGAAATGTAAATAATGTATACAATTCATCTGAAACTGATGTAAGGGCCCCGTAACTGAGGTTTTCACATGGTGAGGGGCTAGTTTTAACATTTGCTGGAAAATTAGTTTAATTAGTAGAAAATTAGAAAAATAAGTAGATGCAAAAACAACTAATTCAATGCAATTCTATGTTATTTGAACTTTCAATAGAATTTCCGACCTAAAAAGAAACACGGGCAAAAAGTACATTTACGCGTACATGTAGGCAATGAGGACAATGTTACTCCTTCATGATGAGCACAGTGGTGTCGAATCAGCCTACAGTCAGTAATAAAGCTTAGAGCAACATGACAAACAGTGTCTAATATTAGTAATTATTTCTAAAGTGCATGATTATAAATGAAATCCCTGTAAGTAATTGCTGGAAAAAAGAGCAGATACAGGAGTCTTTAAAAGGTTTATGTTCATGTACATAAGAATACCTTTTTCTAAAATAAAATCCCAATTTCGTCATATTTTTGGCATAAAAAAGTCTTGGCTTGATTTTAAGCAGGTGCTGAACAGTAGATAATAGTATTATCAGCATAGAAATGGATATATTGTTGCTATATATCTCTGATTATTTATTTATTTATTTATTATTCATTGGACAGCGACAATATAATTGGTAATATCGACATGATAAAGCTTTCATGCTGGAGATCTTTCAGTGCAAACCTATGTTAAAATAAACCCCATCATGTGGAGGCTATGCTTTAGCCTAGCAAGCATAAATAAAAAAATATAGATGTGAAATCTGTGACTTATGCATGCTCAATGTATACAAACTGTTACGATGAAAAAAGTAACTTACAGATTAGAAAAATTCATTTTCAAGATGAAGTTTGTGAAATGTGTCAGTTATCATAATTTGCAGATGATTTTGCTATATGAATAGATGACTAGAACAAGGTGACGAAGTATGTTTTAATTGATTTTTTTTTCTAACTACATAAGGGTGTTAACTGTGGTGATAGGCTGTGTTCTGTTCTCTACTTAATTAATCCACATCACCAATACATTTCCAAAACGATGTTAAGAAATGCAGCATTTCATCTTGTCGCCTTGCTTTGACTACTTTAAGGCCTTGAGCTTCATACAATTATGGAAAAAAGTGTTCCAGTAAAATTCCTCCTGCCAAGAGTAAATGCACATCTTCCCAGTGTCAATAAAAGTCAAGTGTGTTCATGAGGTATAAATCATGAAACATGGGAGACTCATCAAATGCGCAGTAAAATGGGAAGCTTTTGAAATTTGATGAAGCCAGCAGCTGGTGAAAGCCAACAAGGATGTCAGGCCAGCACAGATATTGCTTAAATATTCAGCTGGGCCATCCTTACCCACCCTGAAACTTCGGGCCCCTCCTTGCATCCCCCCCGACACACACACACAGGGATTTTACTACCATGCAAATCATGTTGCAAGACCAGAAAAAGGTGAAAGTTCCTGTGATTTCTGACGCTCTCTCCTTTGTTTCTTCATCCTAGAAGCACAGAGTGATGGAGAGCAGTGTGACCTCAGTGGTTTCTGCCACTTTAATCATGTGCTTAGCATTTACAGGTAATTACAAACATACGACTGGAAATGATGAGCTCTCAGATCTCATCTTTGGATGAGCAGAGAGGCTTCTTGCTTTAAACAGTGCTTCTGCTGTTGGGTTTTATACCACCTAAAAATAATTGAAACCATGCTCTTCATGTCGGGCACCGTGAGCAGAACACTAGACGAAGGAGCTTTTCACTGCCTCTTCCTTTCCTTAGTAATGGACTGTGATTTATGCACAAAGTAATTTGTTTATAGAGGAAATGGCCTTTCACAGACATGAAATCGCCCACTGTCTGTTATTGACTCTTCTATCTAATGGGTGACTTTTTCCAGTCTTTCGGGGCCTGTTTATTTTTCTGTTCATTGTTTGTTTTTTATTGATTTTTTTTTCAGGGCTGGAAGGGGCAAAGCATTTACCCTGTGACAGACCCACATTCGACAATGAAGTCTACAGCCACTGCATACCACTATACAGGCAGAGAATGGCAACCAGCAACTACCAGCAGGAGTGCCCCTGGCCCACCACTAAAGGGTGTGTATTCTGTGTGTATTTTGCAAGCATTTAATAGAGGTTATCTTCTACGTCTCCCTGTCTTCACTCTCATTAATGGCATTATGGATGGGACCATGAGCTCACAATGACATCTCCCCGCTGGAGGAGGGTGGAGAGAAGATGGACTAAAAATAACAATCTTCCAGCTTTTAAAAGACTCCTCCTGAAAGATCTATGGGCTGCAGTCATGGGAACGCTGTGGCTTTCAGCTTCCCTGGAGTGTGTTTTGTTACTTCAAGTTTTAATTAATTAGAGCCCCACCAAACTCATGACTGCAGTGTTTGGACTCTCCTTTTTCAGACATCTAGCTCAGATGTTGTGAAATGGCAAAATGCGGTGGTGCTGCTCTAAGAACATACATTGATAAATGAAGAAAATATGCATGCTTGTTTAGACAAGTGGGAACTCTTAACGCAATCATTAGCCCACTCTGATGTATGTGAGATAAATTAACTGCCTATCCTGCCCATTAAAAGTTTGGGGATACCTAGCTTGTCATACAAATGACCATGTGTTTTGTTGGTTCGAAATAACTAAAATGTTGATTTTTAAAACTAGTTTGCAAAAGAAAATGGTAAAATCATGATTTAGGCAAAACCTAAATAATGTTCATAATGAGGAGAACGTGTTGGTCAATATATCAGTAATGTTGGACAGAACCTTTATATGAGATTAAAAATGTCCATTAAAATGTTACCCTTATCAATACTTGTCATGTCAAATCCTATAAAGTTTAATGTTATGGCATGACCCTGTCAGTGGTTTTTTTTTTTTTTTGTAGTGTTCAAATAAAGTGTTACCACATGTAATTACTTGAAATAGGAACCATAAGAAAATTCAAATTTCAAAACAGGGCAATGTGTCTGTAGACTGAATGTACTTTCTCTGTGTTTGCCAAGAAGCTCCTCAATTCTTGTTGCTTTTGTGCTTTCAGCCACTACGCCCAACTGGACGAATGCGTGAGGAAGGCGATGAATCGCACCTTTTGTGGGGAACCCTCTCTGAAAAACAAAATCTTCCTGAAGCTCCACCAGACTTATTTTCCACTTTGCTTCTTCATGCAGGACCCTGGCTTGCATGTCTTGCTGCTGCTCACGTTGCCCTGCATCATCATCACCTTCCTCATGCCTTTCTTCTGCATGTGCCTCTATAACACCGGCACAGAGTGTGGAGCCTCTTAGTGAACCCAGCCAAGGTGGGCAGGTCTCCCACCTTCTTCTGGAAGCTCTCGGGGCTGTGGAGATGCTCCCACTACAGCAGCTCATGTCAGTGTTTCACTAAATGCAATCATAATGGAAAAGAGACTGCATGCATGTGTAAATGAGTGGTGGGCAGCTTTTTGTCTTTTGCCTTTATTTTAAGAAGGCACAGTCATTGTGAAATTGAACCGTTAAAGATAAAGTTAAACATGTTCGTGCTGAACAGTTGGATGAGTGCATTGGTTATCCCCAGTAAAAACCCACACTGGAGTTTAAAAAAAGGATCAGACTAGATTTGATTTTGACTGCTCCAAAGCCCCATATCAGAGAGGGTAAGAACTACTACTGAACTTTTCAGTGCTTGCCAATGACTGAAAGACAAGCATTTTTGATACACCTATCGGACAGTTAATAAATAAATATATATACCACACCGATATAATCATATACATATCCAACCACATATAATCATAAACTTTCAGATACATCAACATATGGCAAAGGTGTTTGAAACACATATTAAATATTTATTTTGAGACAAAAAAATAACCATTTGTTTTACAGTGGTTTGAAAACCTTTTCCCTCTTTTTTTTTTTTTTACAGGAATAGCAATTGGCACTGCTATTAAAATATCCACATCAGTATTTTTTCAGTATTGCTAAAGCTAAAGTAATACATGATTTACCATAAGAACTCAAAATAAAGTGTTTGTCTTTTTCTTTTTTTTCTGACAGACAAACTACACCTCTTAGTTACAACCAGGCAACACTTTGAGTTCTACAAGAGGTCTGTTTGAGACTGACAAAGTTTTGACATGTTTTCAGGACACTGTATTGATACATGAGTGCTTTACGAAAACCAAAAACCATTC
This sequence comes from Brycinus macrolepidotus, assembly GCA_037974445.1. Lineage (NCBI taxonomy): Eukaryota > Metazoa > Chordata > Actinopteri > Characiformes > Alestidae > Brycinus > Brycinus macrolepidotus. Next base: position 21,254,896 of record JBBPCZ010000002.1, read on the forward strand.
TTACATTACAGAAGTCCCAGTGTAACCTTTTTCCTTCCTTCAGCATTTTTTTGTTCTTAAGTGCTAAAAGTGCTAGAACCAGGGGACACCCGTTCAAAGTCAAAGAAATTAAACTGTGTGTTTGAAAGTGATGGAGGTAAGCACTTCCTTTTACACTCACTCTCAATGTGTTGAACTTTGAATATTGCCACCTTGTGTTTTCCTCCCTCCACACTCAGTGTACTGCACTGTTAAGAGTTAACTAACATGGCTGTTAGAGAAAAAGCACCAGCCCACATGTTTGCTTTTGCACTTTTTTGTCGTTACAAGCTTGGCCTGCTTCTGGGCCTGAAGGTTTGACTGCTGAATACACTTTAGAAGGCTACCTGTGGGAATAATACAATCTGACCATTTCCAACCATTTCTGATTGTCATTACTTACACTTAATGGGTAATAGGGCTCTATAAAAAGTGGTGCACGCATTCAATGTCCACATTAAAGGAAATGGGAGGAAATTGAAAGAACGGCAGTTCAGACATAAGGTTAAACAATAACACCATTTGGAGCATTTGGGTGGGTGGTCCGCGCAACTAGGGTGGTACAGGCCAATGAAACCCGTCTCAGGGTGTCTGCCATGCCAAGTCCTTTCACCATCATTCAGACTATTTATTTTTCATCTCCTCGTTCCAACATGTGAAAAACCGCAGGTAGGAAGTGGCAATTCAGTGCCTTTTTATTATCTCAAATAGTACCCTTACTTCCGAATTCCTTTTCTTTTTTCAACTTTCTATTCCTACCATTCCTGCCCCAGTCCACACACACACAGACATACACCCCACATACCGTGCACAAACTACAGCGTGACCCTGAAAAGACGGGAGAGTTCCCTGCATGCCTGCACAGGTGTTATTCTCAACCCACACTAAGCTTGTAAAACATCCACCCAGAACAGTAACCCTGCAGATCGTCTGGCCTTTTGGATGAGCAACCTGTCTGCAGCCTTGGTAACCACCAGCTCTGCCGGAGACATGTCAGCTGTACTCACAATAGCCACCTCTTCAAGCGCCCCCTTTTGTTCCCCTATCCATTGATTTAAGCCATTCCTCTACAGGCCGTGTCCAAGCACCGCCGGTGTCATTCTGAGAGCTGCTTGCTTTCATGGCAGACACATTATTACAAGCACACAAAGGCCCAGTGCAAAGTTTCGAGAGGCAACCGCATTACGGGTCAAGCGCAGCAATGTCTCAAGCACTCTGCAGCTTACATTCAGCCAGTCACACCTGCGCCATGGGCCATGGGGCACACCTGCGGTATCGGCTCAATCAGAGTCTAAATGTATTTCTGTGTTTGTAGTGTTCTGACTGTTTTGGGACAGGTAATACAAACTGCAGGTACGTCCCACACTAAAAGAAAATGACTTGTTACGAACTTGTTACACAGCTACATATATATTAGGGCCTGACCAATATATTGGTTGGTCAATTATATTGTCTGTTTAAGGTCCTCATCCATCGTCTGTTAGCAGTAACGGTTAAAAAGAAGATCTGTAAGAAGAAAAAAAAACCCTGATAAAACAATGATATAATGATACCTAGTAGCTGAAGTTATATTTCTGACTGCTAGGCAGACAGTCACTGATTAAACTGGTGCATATGAACAAAAAATAAATCACGTGACATGCATGAAAGCATGCAAACCTAAAATAAAATACTTTTCTATGAAGATAAATTAAAGGTAATTATTAGCTATCATCCCAGTGCTGATGCAGACTGTGAGTTTCCAAAGGTAAACTAAAACTGTTTAATTTTTGACCTCGTTAAATGATATCAGACAATATTATCAGTTATCTGAATTTTAAGCTCGTTAAAACCGTTACTGATCTGAAATTTTCATATTGGTCAGGCTCTATTAAATAAATACTCTCATCACTAATGTCCAGCCTAGTTTGGTCATTTTCTGCTCAAACACACCCATTAAACCTGGTAAAAATATCACCTGTGCTGCACAAAGATCTGCCTTGTTATTTTACTTTGTCACCCGGAAAATGTTACAGGTCAGGCTAGATGTATCATATCAGAGGGACATGCAGCGCTTTCTGCTTATCAAGGTCCTTTTTATAGAGTTGGTGACCACAGCTCATTCTGTGGAAGTCAGTGTTTCTCATAAGATAAGCCAAGCAAGCTTGGCAGAGGCAAGGTGATGGCAGTGTTGTACCTCTAGGAGTGCAAATATAATAAAGCACCAAACATCATGCCTTCAACGGAAAGCAGAAACCAAAGCACTCAGCTCAGTTTAGAGAATGAATCGTCAGTGAGGAGTATGAAATCATTAGTCATTTCACCTAAAGTCTCCCCATGGCCTTCTGCGACAACCTGGTGGAGTGGGTAGCAGCATTCGGTTTTGTATTTAACTGAAACATGTATTCAGAGTAGTAAATCATATTCTCAGTATTATTACACAATGTTCACACTAAAACTAGTATAAATCAAGTAAAATGGAAAAAAGTGTAAAGGACTGTGGGAAAGTGAACCAGGTCTAGGAAGCTGAGCTCTCGAGGTTTGCGTAATGTACACAGTCACGCAACACAATCAACAGGAACATGGACAGAACGTTATTTACAGTCTAAAGGGCAACTTTCCCTAAAGCCGTTCTCTGTTCACTCTCTCTACAGGGAACTGTGGTTAGGAATTCAGAGATAAGCCTTAATGTGTTGTTGTACAAGAGGCGTAAAACCCACAAAATATGACAGGAGGTCTACTGAACCCACCTCCACCAACCTCTAACAAGGTTCTTTGATGTAAATTAACAAAACAAGAAATGTATGTCTGAGTGTCCATTGGAAAATGGCATGGACCTGTTGGCTATATTGTGATGTGGATTTTAAAAGGTCATGCACTTCCTTTAAACTAGTTAAAGTTTGACGGATGGGACCAAGACCAGATTTCCTCAATGACCCCATCCATTGATTAGGCAGAAGAACGCAGTGGAGTCAAACACCCTTGCTTCTAGTTCAAGCTATTATGTTAAGTGCAGTTAATAGCCACTGGGTTAACATTGAAATAAGTCTATACATCTTGAAATCAAGTTAATCTTATATATTATGGCTTTAAATGTTCCCATAAAACACAAACATAACAGGAATTGTACCAAGTCTCTAAAAAGGTCCCATTATAAACTCAAGATAAATAAAGTATGAGGGTAGTACATCTTAACCACTTCAGTCCAACTTAACGCCTACTCGGCTTCTACACACCAACTGAAACAATGTTCTACATCTCAGAAACAGAGCTCTCTTTAAAAATGCCCCGATCAGTGCATCTCGGTTTATAGGGAAGTGCTGTTCTGAACAATGAATAATGCCGTTCATCAGAGAGCTTGTATGGCAAACGAAAATCAATAAAACAACAAAAACTTTGACGAAAAAAATAATTTACTCCAGATGTAGCTGATCAGCCAAGACATATTTGGCAACCAGTTTTAGTTTAGCGTTGGAATTATATGGTTAATGTTGCTACCAAACACTAGAGGTCAATAGTCAACCAAATTTCTCAATGCACAACAAAAGAAGCAAGGTTTGGACACCAGCTGGTGGCCTGGTTGTTAGTGAGTTGGCCCTGTGATCAAAAGGTCATGGGTTTGAATCCCAGGACTGCCAGTGGCACCACGGGCAGGTTATGAATGGGTTAAATGCAGAGAAAGAATTTCGCATCGTTCAAAATGTGTGCTGTGCTGTGGTGTGTTCACGCATGACTCCATTTCACTTTAAACATGTTTTGGCTGGTCAGCTCCATCTGTGGAAAACTGTAAATTAGATTTTTCCCAAACCATTCCTTTAAGGTACAGGGTCATCCCTCCACATGCAGAGAGTATATGTAAAGGGGGTGTTCACCACGCAACTAAAATGACAAGTGTGCTCACGTCTACAGGGACAGCAGTACTGCATTCAAACAAAAGGATTGCACAGAAAAATGCATTAAACCACCCTGCGGGTTCTGAATTTGAAGTGCTACTGAAAAAGTGATTCAGACCCTGTGGCCAATGCCTACAGTACAGAAGAGAAGGCAACTTAGATCTACAGGCAGTGGGCTTCTAATTGGGGGGGAAGCACACACACACACACACACACACACACACACATACACACACACACACACACACACACTCAACTCGGGTTGTACTGGATTGGATTATTCACTTTTGTACAGCCAGAAAAAAGGTCTTTCAAATGACATTGTTTAAGGTGCATGGTCCATTCTGTGTCTTTCAGTCAGAGTCACAGGGCATCAGCAAGACTCAGGGAGGCCACTTCTTTGAGGAAACAAAGACAGATTAAAAAATAAATAAATACATAT
>JBBPCZ010000002.1:21261692-21273540 GCA_037974445.1 Brycinus macrolepidotus
TCGGCCGATATATCGGAATATTGGATTTTAAAACCAACAAATATTTGTATCGGTATCGGCCTTCAAAATCCTTTATCGGTCGGGCTCTAGATGAGACCAAGTGAGAAAAGCATATTTCAGGCCATCCATCTAGTAGTGTTTATTTGCTTAGAATAACATTAAAAATAATAAAAATAATACAAAATAAGCAATAATGAATTAATTAATTACAATAAATTAATAAATAAAATTTGACAATGATTTTTTAACACGTTGATGTACTGACAGTGACCCATTTAAACACATTAAACCTTTACTTTCCCTAAATCTATAAAACTCCATACTATTGTATGCTTTTCATAATAAAAAGGAGCTGCATTCATTGTTGCAGTGTTTTTTTTTTAACATCTCCTTGAGAAATCCCAGTTAGCTAGTATAGCTAGTTTGACCAATCAATGGTTCATGAAGTGTGCTGGTCTAAATAAATATAAGCTGCCCAAGTGAACAGTTTTAAACACTCTTTTTGCCTGAAACTGTAGAAGTGTCACTCTGAGCTGCTTTATGCATTGTGTCAGTGAGTGGACTCACCGCTGCCAGCTCTCTCTCCTCGAAAATCCTGGTGAGGATGAGCCTGCGGAGGGGCACAGTCATGATGAGGATGAAGGGGAAGGCCAGGGATGCTACGGTGGACTTCACCACCCATAGCAGCACTATACACAACAGCTGGATGATGGTGAACATGTTCATACGCCATGTCTTCACCTAAGGAGAGATCAGAGTTATATATGACTGTAGAAACACTTCTTTAACTTGCACACGGCCAGAAATCACTTTGTGGTCTATGTGGATTACCCACAACTCCCTTGTGTATACTTGAGTTTATCTGACAGGGTAAAAAAGAAACTATGAACTTGGGCACCATCTAGTGGATGTACCAAACATGTTTTAAGTGACATGTTCAATAAATGAGCACCCCTTTGAAAAAGTTACCCATTTAAAATTTTATTTTTAATAGTAATCCTTGAAGAAGCTTTCAGTATGAGGATTTCCAGAAAATCCTCCCAAGCCACGCAAAGAACAGCATTAGTTCTGCCAGTCCTATCTGCTCACCTTGGTGACATAGATGTGGTCGGGGTGATGTTTTGCAGGAGTAACCATAAGTGTGATGCGCTCGTACAACTGGATGCCGGTCAAGGAGGTGATACCCATGTACAGAAAGATTCCAAATAGCACAGCCAGAGGAATATGTCGTAAGATGTCTGTCATCACGATGGACATGCCTGCAGGATGGAGGCAGAGGTAAAGAGTGTTGACACATCACAGAGTGAGAAACACAAATGAAGACGAGATCACCAGACTCAGTCTTTATTAAATGTCTGCAAAATTTGTGTAAATGTGTGGGTCATATGACATATGCAAAAAAGCACTGGGGGTGCTAAAGCAGAGTGATATGTTCATCTCCACAAACTACCTGTATTGTAACTCAGACTGAACCAACATATCCATTGTAAATTATAGTTATCATTCTGCAACAGCAGCAGCCTCAAATCGATTCTGTGTTTGCATAATTACCTTGGGCTTATTTAAAGTGTATCCTTATTTTCATATGCACAATACTTCACGCTACAAATACAAGTGCATTCGTGATATCCTGCAGGTGTGGTGCTCATGCTAGTTTCCTTCCTTTCAAGTATGCACACAAAAACTATTTGAGTACTAATTTCCCCTCGTGGTAACTCTTAGGCTGCTAAATGTGAGGGAGTGAGTGAGTTAAAAAATTTAGATCAAAGATCTATATCTTATCATTGACACTGCTAAATCTTCTCTTACCCACAAGTATGGCGACACACATCCCAGTCAATCTCTGCTCCTTGACTTCCTGGATCATGGGCTTCTCTCCAGGGGCAGTAGCCTTGCTCATGACTGTCAGAGCGTTGACGTGGGTCACCGAGCGGACGGTGGCAGCTGTTAGCCAAGGCAGGCCAAACAGTGGGCATATTGCCCCCAGAATGACGATCAGCAACAGATCCAAGTGGAAGCCTGAACCTTTCACTAAACGACGTTCTTTCTTACTCACTATTAGTCTACAGAGCAAGAAAGAAAGACATAGAGAGAAGTGCTGTAACTGACACCACATTAAGTTCTTGGAACATCTTTCTGGGAAATGGTGAAGCTGGTTGTCATTGCAAGAACACTTCTATAATAGATGTTGTTTTAGAAAATCTTGCATCTCTGAAAGGGTAACTTAATGGTAACTTAAAAATGCTCCTAACCTAATATAACAAGTATTATAGAATTTCTAGTGGTCCATTCATCATTTCTATTGTTCCATTCATCATGAAAAGTTCACAAAATGAAGGCCAAATGTGAGTAAAAAAAAGTTTTTTTCTCATGAGTCTTCTCATGACAGTGACGTAATGTTTTGAGCGTGAGGCTAAACTCACGTGGTGATCTGTGTTTCCATGAAGATGAGGATAAAGACGAGAAGGGCGGGCACCACAGAGGCTCCCATCATCCACGTGGGGAAAGGCTGTTTGTCTCCAAACGGGCTGATGAACCAGCCGCGTTTTTCAGGAGATGTGACTGAGAAACCAGAGGGCACGTTCAGTTTCTGCAACCACAAAACACCACAAAACACAAGTGCTCAAATCCCAGTCCTCGCTGTTCACTGCACTATGCCAAGCCTTCAACCACACTCTAATACGCACTCTGAAAGAAAGCTGGCTTCAATTATAGGCAAGCATTTAATAAGGAGTATGAGCAAGCACAGGAAATCAGAGCACATTTTGTTGCTGAAAGATGTACATGATATAACTGTGATGTTATCTTCCCACACTAAGCAGACACCTACCAATATTTTTCTCAATTTAAAATTTACACATGTTTACCTTTGTGCACCTTGACTGTTACATGTGTTCTTTGTACCTTGAAATGTTATTTGTTCTTCACATTTACACCAAGAAAAAACCCAATATATTCCTGTGCATCTTATGATCACCATGTGTTGGAGAATAAAAAGTTTTCTGATTCTGACAGTGATCAAGTTTAGGTACTATTGCCGTTACCTGTGTGTAAGTGTCAGGAATACAAAAGTCCACTATCACAGACAGCAGGATAGAGATGGGAATGCCAAAGTCTCCAATGATTCTCCTGGCCTTTGGATTCAAATAATAAAACAAAGTGCAATATGATTGAAACAATATAATCAAATGTCATTTTTTTTAACCGGTTTCTTCCTATACAGTATCATTCTACCTTGCCACCAAGGAAGCGACTGTTGCGGAACTTTCTGAGAAAGAAGGCCACGAAGAAGGTTCCCAGCATGAGGACGAAAGAGAGAAGGGCTGTGTTGGGCTGGTTTAGGATAGGGCCTTCGATCAACACACTTTCATTGGACACTTCCTCAGAAAGTCTTTGCTCCGTTGGATCTGGAGAGGCTGGGTAGCTCCTCAACAGTGGATGCTCCTGAAATACCTGAAACACAGAATATCATTTGTAGCATCACCTTCTGAGCACACTTAGGGTCATAACCAATTCTTTTATCATGGGTACAGGGTAAAATAACTCAACATTTTGAAGACAAAAAGAACCTCATAGTAACTTACTAACCCACGCCATTGAGGGAGATTCTCCATGATGAAGAACTATTAGCACTAAAGTAGAGTGCTAATACTACTGGTATTAACCTACATCAGCATCATGCACATAGATCTGAACACCAAAACTGCTTCTATATCAAGTGAAAGACCAGAAACCTTTACAGTAGATGCTCCAACACTTATATGAGGATCTGACTGCCTTTATCCACAGGAGCATTACGGAGGTCAGGTATGTAATAATGGTGTTTCAATTACGTTGTATTTCCATGTTTCTAAATGTCACCAGCACATTCTTCTCCAAGAGCATGTGAACGGTGAGGATCGGGTTTGGGCTTTGTTGTGTTCAAAATGTCTACATGCTTGTTATTTAGTGGTAACTGCTAATGATAATTTAGACTCTGCATGCCATTCTATAAACTTAAGATTCCTTTGATTGTGGCTTGTTGCTTTGATTGTAGGTGCTGGATCACTGGATCCTTACCTTGACGAGTTTGGAGAAGGTTTCGCAGATAAAGATGAGAGAGATGAGAAAAGCAAAGATCTCCTGAGTGAAGGGTGAAATGTAGCGCACAAGGAAGCTGCCCTCAGCTGCTACTATCACCAGGACGATGAAGATGAGCCAGAAGCCGATCCACACCCGACCTGTGAGATACTCAAAGCCCTGCGTCTGGCAGAACTGGTCCAGAGAGTGGAAAAAGACACAGTTAAGAGATAGACAACAGACTCAGGGCCAGAAACCACATAAACTCTTTGAAAACTCCCTCAAACGTTTTGAGAGAAGTGTGTGATGATTAAAGCACGCAGTTTGTACAATGCTGGGTACGAGCTTCTATTACTTGTTACCTACATTAGGAAGCAAAGCATGTCTTGGCTGCTTTGTATTTGCACATCATTTGAGGTAAGAGGAATTTAATTTTTTCGCCAAGCTATTCCTTCTGGCTAGTCATGCACAACAATATCCTTGGACTGACAATAAATAATGGATAACATCCAGTGAGTGAGTCACCAGAGCAAAGCAAGGTCCAAGAGGTTACTGTAAGTCCAATACTTTTCGTGTGGAATAATGTGATTTGGTGTGAAACCTTCAGTACTCTGAGCCTGGGAAGAACTGAGAATTCATCAATGATAGAGCTGTTGCTAGTTTCAGCAGCTGAAGGTTCAGAGGGACTGTACCTTATAGAAGGCCTCCTCAAACACTAGGAGAGGACCAGAGAAGCCAATAATGAGCAGCGGCTGTCCTGCCAGCAGGGAGAACAGTACCCCAACTGCTGCTGTGGAAATAATGAGCTCGGAGACCCCCATCATACCTTGTGTCTTTTCCCCTAAAGAGACCAGAATATACAACATGTCTGTCCTATCTTATATAATAAAAACAGGGACAAGAAAATATATTAACTACATATTACATTAACCCTGAGAAGCTGTTGTTACCTCTGATGATAACTAAAAGCATGGATCCATTGGATATTATTTGATAGCTTGTTGAAATAAGAAATTCTGTAAAAAGTGCAAATTCTAAACCTTGAAACTGTCTGTTTTTTCTAGTACCTAGCAGTCCTCCAAAAGTGATAGTGGGTGAGAGGGCAGCGAAGTAGATAAAAATAACAGCAGCAATGCACTGAGAGTCCAGCGCATCCTTCAGGTCACTCAGGTAATGTGGGTAGCGTCGGCGAATGTCATGGATTAGGCCCCCGAATGGAATACCGGAGCGTTTCAGTGGGTCCACCTCAGAATCCTCCTCCTCCTGGTCATCTCGACTTAGATCTGACACAGAAAGGAGACATAGGGGCTATTAGTATTCTTTTCATGCAGACCCCTTAGATGTATAGACACCAGCATCTATGCTTTAAGAGAGGAGTCTAATTCATTAAACCATACTACCTGTTATGCTACAAACAGACTGATGCTGGTTGAAGTGACACATCAAATGTTTCAAAAGCAAGCACTGAAAATACTGTCAGAGCAGCAGATCTATAAAGATGCCTCAGGCTTTTTCCTGTTAACAGTGGAGCAGTGTGGCAGTTTCTGAACAAGCGCAAACACACATTGAGTCAATACTTAGAAACACTATTATTCCACTTTTAACCAAAATTGTGTGCTGTAACAATACAGAACAGGATGAAAACTAAAATTAGTGCAATTTGACTTTAACAACAAATATTCATAAATATTCAGCTTTGTTAGATCATTTTCTTTTCGTTTAAAATATGTGTGATGATCACACTTTGATAAATAAATAAACATAACTTTAAAGGTACAGGATTACCATTTGTCTTGATTTCCTTTCCTTTCCTTTCCTCCACCCCTTATGTTGTCACCCTCGCTCTGCCCCCTCCTCCGTTGTTCTCACCTGTGTGCACCCTCTGACCCTCCCTCGGACTTATTGTCTCCAGCTGTTCCTTATTACCCGTCAGTACATATATAGACTTTTGTGTTCCCTCTTTCTCTGTCATGCATTGCTGTTTAAACCCCTTGTTTGTTCTCTGTTTTGTAGGTTTCGGTCTTTCTTCTGTTTGTTTCTTTTTCTGTGTTCAGCATCCAGTGTTTCTGTTTTGGTGTTTGCTCTGGTCTTTTGGTTTTTCTCAGAAACAGTTCATTCACAAAAACCAAAAACTGTCTGCCAGTTCATCAACTCTGTAAACTTAGACTTTAATAAACTCAGCTCACATCTGCATCTTGCCCCCTTCACTTGCCTCGTCACACCAGTATTAGTTCTTTCAAACGCAGTTTTCTGTTCCATGACAGTGGATCTCTTTATACCAGGCAACACCATCACTGCTTTGGGGAATATTAAGATTAGGATTTCAAATAATAAACAGGTCCTTGACCAATCATGGCCCCTGCTGTAATGTTGGTTGGGCTTGTAAGTCAATAATAAAAAAAAAAGATTGTACGGTTCCCACAATTAGAGTAACTGTAGCAAACTACATATTTTAACTGGGGAAATATAAAGCAATTTTTACAGCTGTTTCTGTTAGAACAAAACCTTGCATTTCCACATGTTAAACTGGAAGAACAAGGAAAAACATTCAGTATTTTTAATGGAAGATACTAAATGATTCCATTTTGCACATGTCTATTGTTCTATACATCATGAAATTGTCATTCAAAGGTAGCAGCTATTTTGAAAATCACTCAAGAAACTACAAAAAGGGAGATGCAAGGTTTTGTTCCAATAGCGACAAAGTGGATCACATATTTCTATAGCACTATTTCTTCTGTCTTTCTTCTTCAACTCCTGGTACACACAAGGGTTGATCCTAGACTGAGTATGGGTTACCATAAAGTTGTAACCATAAAATGAGTTAGCCATGGATGCATGTGTTATGTTTTGGGTGTTCTTTGAGTGCGCTTTGTGAAACAGACTCCTGGTTTCATGGACTTTTGTTTGTTTCAGTTTAGACTTTCAGAGACAAAGTTTGTTCTAAACTCTGTAAAAGAAGGAGAGATATTAACATCTCTCACCTTTAGTCTCCTGATCAACTCCCACTGTAACGCTCAAGCACTTCTTATTCTCTCTCTCCTTGCGCTTGCGTAGCATCATCTTTTGGAATGAAGCCACCGTCTTGAGTAGGTCTTTGCCCTCTACGTCAGACGGAGGGATCACGATGCTACAGTCCAGAAACTCATTTATGCCATTTAGGAGATCCTGCCGGTCATCAGCGAAGTAGGCCACCTCGTGGAAATTCTGAGGGGAGAGAAGAAAAGCAGGGTAGTAGAGCATATTGTACAGACAGGAAGTCTCTGAAAGTCTCCACTACCGTTGAAATTGTGCCCACTTAGGAACAGTTTGGTTTAATTGGTGTATGGAGCAGGAGCCTACTTATGCCAGATTCTAGTCAACATCTTTCCATTTGCATACTATAAAACTCTGGTGGCCTCAACATACAGACCCCTTAGTGGATGCTCAAACCGCATCCAAGTCTTCATTAAGGTGGTGCAAATTTGGCAGTGTGGTTTTGGATGCAGTATGAGATATAAAAATGAACAAAACATCCAGGCATGCTACAGAGAGTCACTTTAGACAACACCTTGGCCAGAGAAAACTGGTCTGGGATCAGATTCCTCCATATTTATGAAAGTCGATTCCAGATCCTCCGACTCACTTTGATGTAGTCTGAGCATGTTAAGAGACATTATAGTGATGTATTTAAGAAAACAATTTGGGTGACTATTGACTTCCAATGTTTAGCAGTGTTGCAGCTCCAGTTCTAAACTAACTTGTCTTGGCTGACTGACTCCATTTGGGGTAAGTGAAATAATTTCTAAATTTGGCTTTGTTGGACTGTTTTATTTCAAAATTAAAAGTCCAAATTAACAGTTTTCCCCATGGATCAATTGTAATTACTCTGAGCATCATAGATTCATAATACATAATGACTTTCTACTGTACATTTATGAGAAATAACCTTATCAGACATGAGTGTGGAGAAGGAGCGTCCGATCTCATGGTAGTCGATGTTGGTTTGACTGGGTCCCAGGAGCACAAAGATGAACCGCACTGGAACTGGAACCTCCAGAACCGACTCCAACATGACCGCCTCGTTCAGCCTCACAAACGCCATGGCAGGCTGCTCCAGGAACTCCACACAGCCTTCACACACACATACACAACAGCTTTATTGTCTGTGCTACAGACTGCACTGTACAATAACTATACTGTAACTGACTTAAAGAGACATAACCCACACACAAACACACACACACGCACACACACATGCATATGCTCTTTTTTTCAATCTCTCTTGAGTTAAAAGTTAAGTCTGGAATAATCAGAGTACAAAACTCTTAACTAAAGTCAGACACACTGATTAGAAATATTGTATAATCCTGCAAGGTCAAAGTAAAGTGTTACTGGAAAACTGCGATGTGATGACTAAACATAATCGTTGGCCCTGAAAACGTAACAAAAGCGGAGGGAAGAAGGGAGCAAGGCAGTCCTTAGCTTACCCACTAAAACCACTGTGGCCTCAGCATCCTTGGGGATTTTTGCCAGCAGTTTCATAGATCTGGCTGCAGCATGGGCCTCGGCAGAACCATGGTGCAGGTTTTTCTTTTGTTAACAGAAGAAAACAGAACCAAATTAACATTAAACATCAGCTCAAAGCTGTGGCTGAAGACTTTTGGCAGGCAGTGCATGCAAACCTCTCCCCACGGCTATGTGAGAGATCACTGTTCCACATTTGGGCATTTTGGTCCCATAAGTGTATTTGTGTTTGACACTGCTCTCTGGATTTTAATGAACCCTTTAGCCTGTCTTCTATCAGGAGACACAAAAGCAGGTGAAAAAGTCACCAAATGGTAAATCATTTTGAATCAGTTTAATGTGATCCTTTTCTTACTCTTATTTATGGGCTGTTTTAAATATACCAACGTTTTTGGCCATGGGGAATGTTAAAAGTTTCACAGTTACTGTATCAGGAGGCTTTAACAAGAAGCACCTGTACACTCACTCCAGTCTTAATCGTGCACATGTGCTCAAGTGAGCCAAGGCCATTACCTGCCTTTCTAACGTGGGGAACACTCACAGGCCTCCCTGTATGACCACGTGAAATGAGCAGCCGTGGCACTTGGAGGCTGTGCATTCAGACATTTAACAATGCCTTTTCTGAAATATGGTCTATTTACATCCAAGCAGTTCTCGTCCAGGAGCAAGAGAGGTTCTGATAAATACTAGAGAATCCTCCTCTACAGAATGTGTGTGACAGCTGATATGCAACTCACAAATAAGCTCATACACACCTCTTTGTCATGCTCTGCTTTGGTGTCGTGTGTCGCACTGTGGTCCTCGGACACCAGAGGCAAGCTTGTGTCGTGGACGTGGTTGTGGTTGTGGCGTAAACTTCCCAGGCTGTTGACCGAATGGTTGCGGTGGAAGAGGCCCTCTTTCTCATCATTTGGATGACTGGATAGAAGAAGGTCACATTAAAAAGAAAGACTGGTTTTAGGTGCTGCTATGGCAGTGTTTTCTAATCATTTTCCTGGCCAATACTGTTTTTTTCAAAATGATTTTCTCCCCAGTTTTAGTCATGTCCTATTCCACCCACTAGCTGAGACTCCCCCAAGAACATGATACTACTATCCCTGGTAAATGTATGGGTAAAGGCTAGCATGTTCTTCCTCCGTGTTACATGGAGCCAGACACCGCATCCTTTTGAACTGTCACTAATGCATCATTGAGCAGCTCAATGCATTTACAGATGCCTGCACTGACTAGCATTGCACTAAATGATGGAGGGAGAGGGAGGAGTTTCAGGGAGTGTGAAGCCGTCTTAAACTCACGGATGGCTGTGGCATCACTGGGGATCGAAATTGCGAACTTCCGATGACAGGGTCAACGCTTGGACAGATCTGTCCAATACTGTTTTCAACATGCCCCCATCATCTTGCCATTTCTACGAGGCAATCCTCCGCAAGAACGCTTAAAGGAATGCATTAATGAACAATTTAATATACAGTTTTCCACCCCGATGCAGTTGATCAGCCAATACAATTGGCTTCTTTAGTTTTAAAGTGGAGTTGACTAATGTTCATTAGCAATATCTGCCTCATTGCTCTAACTCTAAATTGAAGGATCAAAATTTGGACTCCAAACATGTCTTGGCCGATTGACAACTGGGGAAAGCGTCAAATTGTGTGTTTTTTTTGACATTCCTTTAGTTTGTTTCATTGCTATCATCAGCTCATGTGAAGTTTGTTTGATGATTAGTCAGAGCCATTACATACTGTCAAACTCCATTTTCATTAAAACTACTTTATTCACAACAGGGCAAAGCAACATGGTCAATATTTTAAATCTGAATTTTAGGTCAGATAAAGTATTTTTTACAAACTTTACATGCTACACTCTTTTCAAAGCCAGTCTGCTTTACAAAGTTTGTTTAGGTAACTAATTTATGTACTGAGGCTACTCAGTGCCCCCCTCCTCTCGTCTTATGAGTGACCTTACATAGAAGGTGGGTATTTGTTGATTATGAGGCAATGTCTGTTTTTAATGTGAGGTAAGGGCACATTAAAAAACAGTATCCAGTGCAAGGTTCAAGAACCCTTGCTCTACATATTTCTGTGTCCTCTCTGCTTTAACACACCTCATCTAACTAACTGACTAACTAAAACCCTTCCTGACTTAAAGTAGGGCAGGGAAAACACAAAAACAATCCAGTACTAGATTTTGAACCACAGTGCTAACAGTGTGCTCAGTAATGTGTTATGCTTTGTTTAATCCCCAAACCAATTCAGAAACATTTGTTCTGATCTGAGAGACAAGAGAACAAATGTGCTGTCGTGTTGATTTAGGTGCTCGGGTGCTGCAATTTCCGCACTTATCATTGTCCAAAGAGGCTGCCTTCCAGCTTTGGTTTCAGTATTTGCAAACCAAACACAGAACTCCACATGTCAAGATATCTAAATCCAAACTGCAAACCAAACCACACTTTCTACTCAGTCGGAGAAACACACGCCAAAGCAACCAATAAGAAATGCAAAAGGCAATAAGAAAGCAACATGTGGCGTGATAACATCACTGACTATTTAAACATTAAATATGAGCTTTGTGTCCACAGAGATGCTGATCTGTGTGCATACTGGGCTTGAGAAGGGCTAAAATTTTCTATAAAAAAGAAGAACAATAATTCTTTCTTGAACACCACATTGTCCGGGAGAGGAACAGGCAGAGCAGTGTGTTCTTTCACCCAGGACACCTCACACACACACTGTCATCACTGCGCCTGCGTCCAGCCAGTGACATCAACGCCCTCATTACGCCCGAGCCAAGCCAGCCGCTTAAATGGCACAGATGCAGGTGTAAAAAAAATAAAAAGACAAGGTGTGACAGAAAGCAAATTGTGTTCTAGAGAGTTTCTCAAGGATCTTTAAAGAATGAGTAACCAATGAGCAAAATTATACTACACCTTGAAGTATTTCTTTCCACTTCATAAATACATATCTTGGAATGGAGGGCCTAATTAGATGTATTTTCTCATGGAAAGCCGCAGCTGAGCAGATGGGAAATGTTGCAGAGGGGTCTGTCACTAATGGCTAGTGTGGAAAAGCACAGGAGGAGCACTGTAATTATTAACAATTCCTCAAGCCTTAGCCATGTGTGTGTATGTGTGTTTTTGTTCATTTTCTTGCTAAGAAAAACATTTTGATTGCTTAGGGTAGGGTTAGATTTAGATTCGATTACTGTGGTTATATATATATATATGTGTGTGTATAAATATATATATGTGTGTATAAATATATATATGTGTGTATATATATATATATGT
>JBBPCZ010000002.1:21273640-21287517 GCA_037974445.1 Brycinus macrolepidotus
TATATATATAAACTGTACACCAGGCCCACCCCTTCGTGGCAACAGTATTCCTGAAAGGCAGTGGCCTCTTTCAGCAGGATAATGTACCTTGCATCACTGCAAAAACTGGAATTCAGGAATGATTTGAGGAACATGACAAACAGTTCAAAGTGTTCACTTGTGTTTCCAAGTTTTCCATATCTCAATCCAATCAAGCATCTGTGGGACGTGCTGGAAAAGCAAGTCTGATCCATGGAGGCCCCAAGGATCTGCTGCTAACGTCTTTGTGCCAGATACCACAGCATGCCTTTAGAGGTCTTACGGAGTCCATTCCTCTATGGGTCAGAGCTGTTTTGGTGGCCTGAGAGGGCTTATACAGTATTAGGCAGGAAGTTTTAATGTTATTCCTGATGGATGTACAAACCTGTGTATGGGATATATGTATGAGCCCTGACACTGTATATAAACAAATGTATGCATGCGTGTGTGTGTGTGTGTGTGTGTGCGCCCTTTCTGGGTGTGGGTGCACATATACATCTGTTCTATGCTTGTGCTTGGGTTTTACTACTGGGCAATAGAGCCACCTGGCATGAAATTCATTAAATGACCACAGGTGCTGCCATCTGGCCCTGGACTAAGTTGGGAAATTGTGGACATTCAGATCAGACGTGTAAATGAGTGTAATGTCTGGAAAAAGAGAAGTGCCCGGACAGGAAAAAGGTAAGGGTTCCAGCCTGGATTCCAGGATTCTCTGCCCCACCAAGGTATTTCAGAAACCTCATAAAGATACAAAGTCTTGAGTGACCCAAATGCATGTGTGTGAAATTCACCACACACACATGTTTGGAGCTGATACTTACAACAAGTATCAACTCCAAACATGAAGCATTAAGCAGTGTGAGTATGTGTGAGCATGAGCTCAGGGGCACCGCAGAGAGACTGACGTTATCGTAGGGTTGCAATTTTACTGAAAACAGCAAAACACTATGTCATCCTATACAGACGTTATAATGTAAACAACCTTTGATTAAGCTCATATGTCATCTGTGTTTTCTGTTGTTTATTAAAAAGAAGATATTCTCTAAAAGGGTCACCGCCTCCCCTACAAACCATTAATTCTGTTTGTTGGTGGGGGGAGGGGGGCTGTGTAATATTTAGCAGGGTGCTGTTCTGACCTCACCAAAAAGCCCTGAGGGACACTCTAAACCCAAAGCAGAAAAGCACAGCGTGAAAACATAAAATGCAAACAAGCCACAGTTCACACACTTTTTATAGACAGCCTAACCTAACAGAAAGTGTTTATGCACTTGAATAAATTCAGGACTGGTTAGGGGGAAAAAGTAAAAATAACAGTGAAAAGAAGAGCTATTCATCCATCCATCCATCCATCCAACCATCCATCTATCTGAACCACTTATCTTTAACCAGCGTTGCGGGGGGTGCTGGGGCCTATCCCAGCTGTCACTGGGTGAAGGGCAGAGAAACCCCCTTTGTACGGGTTCCAAGTCACAAGGCTAACACTGATCCACAGGTTTCTGTCTTAAGCATTAAACTGTCCTTAAGCATTCAAATATTTTGACAGTTAAATGAAGCATTAATCAGAATCAGCTGTGAATGTCACTCCAGTTCTTTACCCTAAACACTTTTATATAGTACTGTTGTATAATCACATTGTTCAGTCTATCTGGAAACCGATAAAGGCAGTGAGTGTGATAAATGGTGCTGGCCGTTAGGCCTGCAGCGGGGCAGTTTGATGGCTGCCCTGTTTGCAGTATTGACATGTGCCTCTCTGACCTGTGTTTGAGCAGCAAGGCACGCAGCACGTTGGCCCGGTCCTCAGCTCTGATCTGGTCAGAGATGATCATGGTCTCCACCAGCAAGTGGGCTATCCCAGGCAGTGTGGTCTGGTCAAGGTCTAACATTATGGCACCTGAATGAGTGGAAGAGACTATATTACTACACCAATGAATCACACTAACAGACAAAAAAATTGTGTGGGGATATGCAGTTGTGCAACTGCAGTATGTGGAAGTCTTTTTATTTATCCTCAAACTTTGTTAAATCAGCAAAAGAATAAAAAACAGACAATATCGTGTCTATATTTGTTATATTCACAGTGACAGGAAAGAAATATTCCGACACTTTTGCTTTAGTCATTTAATATACTTTCAATGAATTTGCCAACTTTAAATTCACCTCAACCTGGTATTCAGAAATATGAACAAAAATGTTAAAAAACAAATACGTACTTTGGTGCAAAGCTGTTGCTGGCAATTGCAACTTTGAGACTTCCACTTTTTGCGTTGTGTGACCCATTCTTCTTGGTAAAGTATGAGATTAAAATTTCTGATTTGTTAAGATTGCACGTGGTTTCATGAACTTTACACTTTCATATTACCGCCTTACAGCTTTTTCAATTTCAGCGTTGTAATATTCAAGCAGTCAAAACTCTTACATAGCTGGCAATCGTTTTTTAAGTCACACATTTTCATACATTTGTAGTTAATTTTCAGAGTGGTCACAGAAAAATGTATGAAATTATTCCAATATGCTAGTGCTACTTCATTGACTATATATAACTAGCATACTAAAAAGATAAATAAAATTTAAATGGAAGAGAAATTAAAATTAAGAAATAATTTAAAAATCTAAAAAGACCTTTTGACTGAATCATTTGTAATATTGAATGTTACTACTGAATATTGAGAACAACAAAGTAAGAGCACAGCCCTGTGTGAATTAAAAGCTTGTTACTGCAACACCAAAAGCAGCTCTGCCAGGCCCAGTGATACTCTCTGCACACTTTGCAGAACAGGGTGTATTCCACAGGCAAGTTACTCAGCATGTGCAAAGAGACTCATATCACAAAGTCAGTGTGGTCCACTCACCGTGTGTAATGGTCCTGCGGAGTTCCAGCAGGCTGCGGAAGGACAGGGAGGCCACATGGGGTTTACCCCAACGGTCCGTCTCCTCCTCTACATCCTCCTCAAACTTGATCCACCGAGCTGTCTCCTTCCAGCGCATCTCCTGGTTCTTATCCACGATCAGCTCATTCAGCTCCACAAAGACCTAACCACATGGTGCCAGAGTCACATCATAAACCACTTCAGCAAATCCTAACCATGAAACACCATTTACCATTAGACTCGTATTCCAAAATAAGACCTTCCCCATGGTGGCATCCTGCTGAATTCTATGTTCCCTCCAGCTATCCACAGGCCTCCAGGGTCAGGATGTGTGATATTTAATGTTATTTTAGAGTATGTTCCTGGGTAAGAATAGGTTTTGTTGACATAAAACACCTATTTTTTAATACTTTGGGTATATTTTGTAATGTCAGCTTCACGCTCACCAAAGTCCCTTCCTTGGTATCATGGATAGGATTTGTCTATTCATTACTTTCCAAAATATTGTTAAAAGCACATATTGAAAATCAAAAAATGGTTTAAACATGAAAGGTTGAAGCAGTGATTAACTCTACAATTACCACATAAAATAAATGCATGGGGAGAAAATGCATGGGGTTTGTCCTCAAGACTGAACTTTAAACAGCTTTAAAAAACGTTATTTCAAAACAACAGAAAAAAAGGAAAAAGATAGCTTCTTCATCATTGATATAACTGAATATGGTAGAATACTATGGCATAAAACTTCTAAGGGGGAAAGGATTATATGAAGAAGTAATCTACACAAAGAGTAGCAAGCCTCCACTAACTGTAGAGCTTACAACGACCTGACAGGCAGCATTGACAAATGAACGGCCTGTCAGACAGCACAGATGAATGAGGTTCAAGTTAACTATAGGTAGACTTCATGTAATTAATTTATTGATGAGAGAAAGAGACACTGCTGGAGGAGCGTTAAAGCTCTGCTAAAGCAACAGATCGATAACGAGCTGATGGGAGAGTCGGGGTAGGAAAGTAAGCATCTGACCAGTTATCACCTCTCTTCATTAGAAATATAGTTCATATGCTCTGAGTAAACTAGACAGGATAAAAACAGAAACACCCTACAATATCAGTATTATAGCATGTGCCAAGCACTGATCCACTGCGGCAAGTTTTTTCTGTCTTTGATATTAGCAAACTTGATCCCTGAACAGAGTGGTGCCATTGTAGGGTCATTTGTTTCTTTTTTGCCCTTTTCTTTTTCTCATTCCAAAAAATATAATCAGTATTTCAGTCCTGCTCCGCATACTGGTCTTTGAGCTTTGGTTTGTTTGAGTTGATTTGGTTTTACTCGGGGAGGGACTATAATTTAAGTATTTTAAGTGAAGTCACTGCTTTTAGGGAATACTGATGCCAAAGTTGTGGTGGAACAATGATCTGCAACACTGTTTAAATAGATGGCACATTTCAAAGTAACTTGAAGGCTAGGACCCAGGGTTTCCCAGCAGAACACTGCCCAGAGCATCACTCTGCCTCTGCCAGGTTGCCTTCTTCACATAGTGCATCCTTTATGCCACCTCTTCTCCAGGTAGATGACACATCCGGTTGTCCATTTGATTGAAAAGAAAAATGTGACCCATCTTCTTCCTTTGCTTCATGGTCCAGATCTGATGTTCCAGGGCCCATTAGGCACTTTTGGCAGCGGACAGGGGGAAGCTTTGGCACACTAACCAGTCTATAGATATGGAGCCCTATAAACAGCTCTGATTCACTGTATGTACTGACACCTGTCATATCACCTGTTATAGCCAACACTAACTTTTTCAGCAATTCGTGCTACAGTAGCATCCCATCCTCTGTGGGATCGGACCAGACGGGCTAACTTTCACTCATCTTGTGCATCAATCAGCCTTGGGCACCCATGACCACACCACCATTCCACTGGTCGTCCTTCCTTTGATCCACTTTTGGTAGGTACTAACCCTGCATACAAGGAACACCCCACAAAACCTGTTTTGTAGGTGCTCTGACTCAGTCGTATTGCCATTACAATTTGGCCCTTGTCAGAGTCACTGAGATTCTTACACTTGTCCATTTCACTTCATCTCTCGGTGGCTTTAATGTTGTGTCTGATCTGTGCACAACCTCCTCTAGTAAAACTAATCCAGTTCCAATAGCACTTCCCTCGTCATCCATACATAATCCTCACCTCATGAGTCTTTTTGTCCATCTTCTTCCTCTTCTTTAGGCTGGACAGTGGCGAAGAGTTGTTGCTGGTCCGAGTGACCTGGCAACGAGATGACTTCTTGACCAGGTGTCGTCTTACCCCTGGGTTGTCCTCAAACCTGTGACCTACAGAAGTTAAATAAAACAAACAAAAACAATACATGTAAATAAATAATTTCTTGTACAGGAAATCCCAAATGAAAATATAGTTAATTAGAATATAAAGTGTTCATCTGAGCAAAAGAACACTCAACATTGAACAAACACAAAGATCTTGGCCAGGCGAATCTACGAGGCAGAGGGAATTATTCTGGGCGGTTAAACCCACAGGCTTCTCCAAAAAACTGACCATGATTTAATACTGTATCAGTTCAACCCACAGACCAAGGTTTTTATTGAATTTGGGATAATTGAAGGCGTGCATTCATGGGAGCCCTGTACTCTCTGTTGCCGTACTGTGTGCCAGTGGAGAGCCGTGGGGGCCTGGGGATTGGGCCTTGCCAGGCCGCAATGGGGCCCTGCTGCTCTGGGTTGTCACAGTAGCCGCAGGACGTGCTGTAAACAGAAGTGAAATGACTTATTTTTTTTCCCTAGATTCACTCTCTCCTTCTGATCCTAAGTTGTGTTCCTCCATCCCACCCATCAATCTAATATTCACAAACTCTGTGGTCCATGGGCTATGAACCCTGCTTCTTAATGTACAAAGAAGTTCTTAACAATTTGGTAGCCATGTACTTTGGCTGGACTCTGGTTGAGCCTGTGCGGTAGAAGAGATATAGTTTTAAAATGATTAAGCCAAGTTTGGCCAAAACAGGCCATGACTCCGTACTAAACAACCTTGAGAACCCAGGGGTGGGCAAAATGGCAAAATATAATTTTCATGACACACAATATATTTTTATGACATCTGACAACTGGAAAACACAAAAAGAACCAGAAATGCCACATGAAAAAACAAGTACAAATCATTTTCTTCAATGTTTCACACGCTGTGCTGCACTAAATCCAATTAAACAGCACAAATAATGTTCTCTCTGAAATAAAACATGCACTTGGGTAGAATTTCTTAAGTATTGACAACAAGTTGTATGTAATGCTGGTCATGACAAAATGACATAGCATATACATTGAAACGCAAGTCTCAGCTCTACTAGAACTGTATGTGGCCCTCTGATGATCTATAACTCATATAAACAAGTTTAGCTCAAACCTTTTGCACACAAACATACTGTGACAGGAATACTCGACAGACTCGAGTCTGTATT
The DNA here is from genome assembly GCA_037974445.1 of Brycinus macrolepidotus. Lineage (NCBI taxonomy): Eukaryota > Metazoa > Chordata > Actinopteri > Characiformes > Alestidae > Brycinus > Brycinus macrolepidotus. The sequence continues at coordinate 21,279,999 of JBBPCZ010000002.1, forward strand.
GTTCAGGTACAAAGTATACTGTTGGTTTATTCCATATAATAAACATTTAAATGCATTCAGTGATGAATAAATCACAAAAGTACAAAATGAAGTAAAAATGCATGCCTTGCAATGTACTTGGGTGTCAAAAGCTCTGTGAATTGTTAGAAACATTTAAAGACAAGTACTTTTGTACTTGAACTCATGTAACTCAAGCAGAAATACAGATTAAGGACTAATATTTTACTCAAGTATTATAAAGTTATTTCTACTTTTAAATACAGGATCTTTGTACTTCGTCCACCAATGACTTCGTTACACAGTAAAACCTGGTTGTTGACTTTACTCAAATCATTAACTCAGGACAACGCTGCAAAACTGAAAAGCTTCATAAGCACAGGCTGAGTTGTCCAAGTGAGTCATGGCAATTGTTTTATTCACCATCTGAGGAAAACTGCCAACTACAAATAACAATGCATGCTCTATGCCTGTGTTTCAGACAGAGGTTTTCTGTTGACAGAGACAGAGAGGAAAAGTGGACAAGGTAGCGATCCAAACAGGGTGGCTGCAGCACAAACCAAGGTGCCCCTGAGAGGAGCCTGACCGCTGAAAAGTGCTGAGAGGCAGAAGCCTTGGGGGCTGAGGACTGATTAACACAGTCTAGATAGCAAGGCAAAAACACACCATGCTCATGGACGTCATTATTGTTTGTAAAGACACAAACAGACCCTTCCCTTGTCCCGGAGTGCCTTCAAAAACTACTGTGTTCCCAGAAATGTCTGGTCACCAATAGTGCTGTTAAAGTCATATTTAATTTAGCATGCCTTCTGTACATATCTCATCTTTCTGTCCTGCAATTTCAATTTCATGGTATGCGTTTATTTAGCTTGCTAATCATTTCAAGCCACACAAGATGGATCTAAAGTCATATATACAGGCCAAATGTACAGTCAAAATATATAAAATATTAAACAATATACACTTGATAAGCACTATTATTGTTATCAAGCAGGACTCCTTCAAGTTTCTAAACTTGTACAAGCGCATTCAGAAATGCACAGGTGAGATATATCAGCATCACTCAATGGGACATGTTCATGCCTCAGTGAGCTGAAGCCTAAAGTGGACAGGCCTAGGGTTGTGCGTTTGTGTGTATATGTGTGTGTGCTCTGTTTGTGAATGGGATGAGGCGCACAATCAATAGCTTTGCCCGCCATGCCAATGCCACATCACCATGGGTCCCAGGCTGCTTCGATTGCAATATCACTGAGCCTTGTGCAAAGGCTGGGCTTCACATTAATTAGCTTGTGTTTCCCAAACAGGGTCGATGAAACAGCTCAGTTAAAAATTCCCACTGATCAATTTCCAATGTCGGTAAGGTCTCCAGAGGGTGGTGGGTGCTTTCATGGTGCTGTAACCATAGTCATCAGAACGGAAAAAGGTATTGGATTCTGTCAAGACCAAAATAGAAAGTGGAGAACCGTCCCTTTTCTACTTTTGGACTTTAAAAATGCACTAAAATGAGATAAGAATGTTAAATTGTGACCTGCGAATTAGCAGAGTTAGCTAAGACAAGCTAAGACAACTTTACAGCTATGTGAAGGACACTGATGTGAACCTGCAATGGTTGGCCCGTAATCTCTCATTACAGAGGTTATTGTTATACTCACGGATGGGTTCAGTGGGGGAGCCCAGATGGCTGTGGATGGACTCCAGAAGGTCATAGTCATCAAAATCCAGCACAAACTCATCAAAGTCCTCAAACCCTTCCACAGGGAAGACTCCTGAAGGATACTTTTCTTCCCCACTGTGTGTATTCCCGGCATCCATCTCTACCTGGTGTTCTCGGCTGTTGGCCATCGCGCCTGCATGCTCCTGCTCTACGTCTGTCATCTCCACGCCCGATGCCTCCACCCCACCCTGGGCCGGGGGGATGCCCTGATCATCCAGAATGTGCTTCTCTTGTACACCGCTGCTTTTAGCCAATTAACGTTTGTGCAGCGCGGTCCTGTGGGTCTCCAGAGCTGTGCACAACGTATATAAGAGGGTGTCCACAGGCAGCCTTGACTGTCTGTAGTCAGCTGGAGGTGACAGATGAGCTGGTCACCCTTAGCATACTGCTGCTGGCTCCAACAGCAGAGATACGGGACTAAGCCTCTTAGATCCTCTACATCCGGTGGGTGGGGTTCCACAATTCCAGTGGGAGCTTGACAACACCAAACATGTCCTGCACTCTACAGGGAGATGGGGCTTTCAAACAAGAAGAAATGAGACCATCAAGAACGGCAAAAATCACACGGCACAAGTACTCTTCACAAGTTTCTCCAGGTTGGCATTCCACAGTTGTTCCACATTAGTTTTAATCTCTCAGATCCACCTGGGTTGCTTTCAGATGAACAGGACAGATGTGGCCTAAGGGTTCCTGAGTTGTGGTCTTGGCTCTCTGGGAGACATGTTATTGCTTCTTCCATGCAAAAGCAAGCAGCAGGGATGCTAGATGGTTCTGAGAAAACGGGGCAACGACTGATCTACTTTTTTCATCTCTAACCCAACCTATTGGCTCCCCTGCCTAGTTTCCATTACGTCGCTGATTGATTGTTCAGCTGCTTGTCTCGTGGGTGCGCCGCTGCCCCGTTTTCACCCAGCTGCCTCCCTACTCTTGCTGCCATGAATCACAGGCCTCAAGCTTTGTCCACTGTGCCCCTGTGTCTTCTTATCAAAAAACCAGCGCAATAGACTGTCCGAAGCAGCAGCAGAGGAAGGCTGATGATGCCAGGTCGCCAGATTTATGACGAATGCACGCCGTGCAGGCTGCGCCAGCTGAGCATTGAGGAGGCGGAGGCATCAGCTCCTACATCACACTTAGTCAGACGACGTCCAGACGCACGATATGTAGCCACACACTGGAGTGTGTCGCGTCTACATCGAAGGTTGCCATGGCAACCGTGATTGCTTCTAGTGCTCTCCATGCTCGCATCTCTGACACTCTGATACCTGAGATGTGCTGCCTCACTCTACACACCGGCCGTGCCATTAAACACCGTAGAGCCTGTGGCATATGTACACACTCATGTCATTAACACATCTACATTAAAACGATGTGCCAAAATGAAAACATTTTCAGTGTGACTAGTTCTTATTTTGTCAAGATATAGAGATTGGCCCTGGTTAGATATTATAAATATTGGCATTATAACTTCTAAATGTTGTAACCAGAACTCAAACTCAAAACCATCTTAATTCTTAACAGTTACTGATTATGTATTATTTGGTAACCATGGTAAAATGTAAGTAACGAAGTAGACAGTATAAATATGTACATTATAAGAAAATGTCCCTATTAAAAGTTGTACAATTTCTGTCACATCTTAATGCCTTTACAGGTCTAAAAATGGCAATGCATTTCGACATACACTGTACGCAGGCAGGGGATGAAAATAGCCCACATGAAATCATTAGCACAGGAGAGACGTAGGGGGTTGTTGACAGGCCTCCCTCTCAGTGCATGACTAAAATTCAATGGCTTGTTCCAGGCCCAAATCTGTAATTCACTGCAGCACTGCAGTCAATGATTGCTACTCTCTGAAAGCAGGAAGAGCCACAGGCTGGAGTGCTGGGAAGGATAATCGATCAGAGCAGCTATGTTAATTACAGCCTCAGGACCCTATCCACAACTCTCTTAGCTAGCAGTGTGGTCTTCCTCGCTCGCTCTCTTTCTATCTCATTCATATAGGGAAATAGGGCAGAGATTCACTGACCATAATATCGTGTAGTTTGTCACATAGCACACACATCCTCCATCAACATCACGCTTGTACAACACTGTAAAATAGCTTTTCACAACCAGAGCTAACACTGAATGATTTAGGGATTGCATGAAATTGACTTTTGATTGTAATTTAAGATGTGGTTATGTTCTATAAATTGTGGTCCTGAGAGTATTTCACAAAGCAGGATTTCTAGCCACTAGATCACTTTAGTTGACAATTGTCCAGTAGGAATGTCCCTTAGCTCTTTTCCTCTCAGAAAAATTAGAATTTGGGCTTATGTTATCACACTAAACTGAGACTTCAATTTGTAAAATCCCCCCCAGGACTGTTATTGGCCATTGCTTGACCCTTTTTTGGTTTGAGGCTTGAAGGCCAAACATAGTGTTTCAGACAGCCAATTAGTCATGACTGTGTTGACACGTACGGTATTTAGTTGCTTCTGATTGGTCTAACTCCTCTATAGGCATTGCTGGCCGGACTATTAGGTTAAACTTCCACACTTAAAACTTGTAGGCTGTAATTAAAATAGCTTCTTCAATCTGTTTCTTCAGTCTGAGAATTGTGGTCTTTCAATTAACTCAGTTTGATTCTGCGCTCTTCCAAATTTTCAAATTTGGTCTAAAAACGATTCATCTTTCAGGCTCAAACAGAACACTTCAATGAACATGTTTATTTACCATAAAACTACTTGCGAATCTAAAGATTAGCATTATTCCGACCGTATACATTAAGTAATGACAGGTAAAGTATTGTTAAATTTTCAAATAAAGAGTCACTGAAAGTTTGAAGTTAACTAAATTATATACACTGGCTGCCAAAGATCTACCAGCACTCAAATGGAGAAGGGGTTCAACTACTCTAATGGCTTTAAAAGTTACCACACATTTCTTAAAGGATTAGAGCTGAGAGATAAAGAGGAGCAAAGACTCCATTTGATCAAACCGCTTACACCGCATTCTACCAGGAGCTTCACTCTTTGGAAAATATGCCATTATAAGTACTGAATGTCGTTTGAGAAGGGAAGGGAATGTACTCATGATTACTGGTTTCAGAGCGATTACCCTAAAGCTCTAACCAAATCCATAACAACTACATTTGGCATTCTGTGTTTTTTAAGTCTGAAACTGCGGTGTCCTCCTAAAGCTTAAAGGAAACTGATGGGCGGTTAGTGACTGTTCCCTCATGCCGAGCAGGAGGAGCAATCTGGGGTTTGTTTTCTCATGCTTTATACTCAATTGAGCTGATTTTATTAAAGATAATTGCTGGAAAAATAACAGAAGGCTCACTGGTGCATGTCTCGGTCCCAGTGATCTGACCACATTTCTACATCTCCAGACTTGTTTACTACAGTTTATAATGGAGTACGAGTAAGAGTGGCCTAACACTGGTCCACTGTTGGCCTACTGCGGGCCCAATGCTGGCCTCCGTCTCTGCAAAAACACGTTTATGAGTATGGACATGCACACAGCAGGCCCTCTCAAAACAGCCCGCCAGAGAGTTGCCAAAGTGGGCCTCGCGGTCCACTATAGAGCAAGGCAGAAAACACACTGCAAAGAATGAATACCTCCAAAAGCCATTAAAAAGATATCAAGATAAAAAAATGAACAGTTTTAGAGAGGAAAATTTTACCTGATAACCATATCTGATCTAAACATACGAACACGATATTGAGAATTAGGCTAAAAAATGTAATGTTTAGCAAATGCTGAATAACAACTGGTCACATAAAGATAAAGAACAGATTCACTGTCCAGATTCTAGATATTTACGCTTGGCTTAATATCATTTGCAATGTGAGGCTTTGGCTATGGCAGAGAAACAGCTGACACGACCAAAAATAAGACATGGCAAAATCAGTAGTTGGAGGGCATCCCAACTAAAACACAGGCCTATTGCTCTGCTTTGGCTCATGCGGTGATCACAGTCACAGTATACCGAAACAGATTAAGGAAATAAAGGCTAAACACCCAAAACAGCATGCCAGTCATCTGTTCTAATAACCATTCCCAGAACCGTCAAAGAAGCAAAGAGAGAGTAAGATTCAGGACTCCCTGAAAGAAGAGTTATTGTAACTCAGTGGGACCTTCCTGGTTAAATAAAGGTTAAATAAGAAGAGAAGAGAAGAGAAGAGAAAATACTTTTTAGCTTTTTGTTAAAGCCACAATCAACTAGCAAATTAACATTGTATTAGAAGGCATACTAAGTTACTGCTTCTATACTTGATATCTTAGAGCCTGCTGTCTAATAGTAATTTTGTTAAACAAAAGTGTTTTTGAACAGAAATGTGACTTGGAATTTTAAATCCCTAGGCACATGAGAGCTCCTCTTACTCTTCATGTCATCCAGATCTGCAGTGGCTAGCATTTGGGCCTCCGCTTCGTCTGTGGGCACTTTCTGGTACACTGCAGTCTCCATGGCTGTCATGCTGCCGATGCAGATGCGTTCTCTCAGGTCATAGCTGGTGCGCTGGGCTCCGGTCAAACGGTGGACAGGCTTCCGGCGGAACCAGCCCCGGGTGGTCATACTGGCCGGCTCAAGAGATGGGCTAAACCTGCAGGGCACAGAAATGACTTACACAAAATGCTAGGCCATCACCTGCTACAATACATCTGCCATCTAACTGTAGATCTGGAGCATACACCTGTTTTAAATACCCAGATAAACCTGCCTATATCAGTCTTGTTTTGTAACAGGTAACACTTTCTACAGTACACAACAGTATCATGAATGGTTCAAATACTTTTATGGATGGTAAAAATTGAGTCAAATCTGATTGATATACTTCCAAATGTGCTAAATTCCCATTTAAAGAAAATTAAAAACATAAAAACTTCTCTCTTTGTCTGCCTCTTATGCTGCAGATTAAAAAAAATCTCAAGCAAGAGGCATATCCAGCAGAGGGAGCTAGAGTATAGAGGATAGAGAATTGACCGGGTACCCATGCCTGCCTCAGCAAAGCCACTGGCTTAATGATATAATGTTGCATCATGCCTTTTTATAGCGCTTCACTGTACAGCTGTTTCCCCAGAGCACAGTGTTTTTCTGTTGAACTGAAAGACATGAGTATGTAATGTATACTACAAAGTGTACAGTATCTCCATGTGTTTACCTAGATCACTAAATACAACAAATATTAAAAAGGAGTTAAAAAAAAAAAAAACTTGACTTGGCAGATGAGACACAGAGATGACTGAACTGTCACAGATGCACTGTACCATCTCAGTGTTAGGCTGTAAAATTCTCTGTGAAGAATCAGTCTTGAAGGTGATTTAAAACTTGTCAGCTGTGATTATGAAACAAGTGCTGTCAACAGGCCACTATCAGCATCTAGACTGCTCATAAACATAAAATGATACTTGGCCAGTGATGACCATGGAATTTTTGATGATTATTACTGGTGGTATAAATAATTGCAATTAACAGTTTAATTTCCTTTTTGTTCACCATATACAATGCCAGCTTGGTTACTCAGCTATCTTGCTTCTGAGCTGTCTATAAATAGGAGGCTCCAACTGATAACAGAAACAGCTCAAGGTCACATGACAGACCCAACTGATACAAGATACAAGAGTTGGTAGATTCTGTGAGGCTACAAAAGTTGTAAAGTTTTGCTGTCTTTCTTATGTAAGCCAAATAACATATACATATCTATATATATATATCTATATATATATCTATCATTCTACATATATATATGCTTCCAACTTTGTGGACACAGTTTGGGGAAGAACCTTTTCTATTCCAGCATGACTGTGCCCCAGTGCACAAAG
>JBBPCZ010000002.1:21288037-21302207 GCA_037974445.1 Brycinus macrolepidotus
TATCATCTATGTGTAACAAATAAACATCTTTGAAACCGATGTTTTCAGCTAATCATTTTTTTACATGAGTGAAAAAATATTACAGCACAGAAGAATGTCAGATTTGGCGTGAGATTTCTTTCTTGCGCGTGAGAGCGTGGGATTGAGGCTGAATGCGTGACTGTCATGCTGGATGTTTCTTTCTTGTTTCACTTGTTTCTTTCTGCAACCTTTGTATATTTGTGGGTAACCACTGGTTGTGGTGTGGCTCAGCTTACCTATTTGACATTTCCTCTTCCTCCTCCTCTTCCTCTTCCTGCTTGTCATGTAGTTCCTCCTCTTGTGCTCCTGCGGCCCTGGCGGTGGGCTGCTCTGGGGTGGACGGTATTTCACTCTCCACATGAAAACTGGTGAACGGGAGGGGTGGAGCCAGCTCTTCTTCACTCCCCAAGCTAAACTGAGAGAAGACAAGCTACGTGACCCTCTCACCAGCAATAAGGCATCTCCTTCACCTAATTGTATTGACAACCTCTCACACTGCTGCTCTTTTAAAACAAGCACCTGTCCAACGCACTGTCAGCAGATCTATATCTGTCATATGACACCCCGCGCCTGCACACTTTCAGCACCTTCACACACGCATTCACCCAGCCACACACAACTCAGCAGATCTGTATCATCCACAGGTCATCCATTTGCTGTTAAGCTCTCATCTCTATAATAGTTTTTGTTCTAAAGTGTCTTAATAAAAGCACACCCAGGATGTTTTGGAGAATTTTCACATTTCCTACAGTAATCAGATGCTCACCAAAGGCATATATAAATAAACTGTACTGAATTTGCTTAGTTGTACAAGCAGTTTTGTGCCAATCAATGACATTTTTGCTATTTATAAAGCATCTCAGAGTCAATGTATTGTGACATTTGCAATGCAAAATGTGACAATGTGAATGTTTATTGTGGAACATTTTACTCATTTTGACATCTGTTGCAGGTTTGCAAATCAAGCTACAATCAACAAGCTACAATCAACAACCCAGTCCAGCGTTTCTCCTGTCACTGGGGGGAATATCTTGATGCAGGATTTCTAAATTTAGGAATGTCCTATTCTAATGTCCCTCAGCTATTTTCCTATTGGAAAGGATTGATTTTAAGATTAAGTTACTGGGCTAATCTGAGAAATTCAGTTTTGTGAACCCACCCCTCTCCACGCCACCCCAGCAACTAATGTTAATAGCAACAAAAAAATTACACCCTAGGGCTGCAAGAATAGGACTATTTTCACTTTTGAATATTTGAATATTCTATAAAGAACATCATTCATTATTCTTCTGCTTCATCTTATTTGTCTTCTTCTTCTTCCTCTTCTTCTTTTTCTTCTTCTTCTTCTTATTATTATTACTACATTATTGCATGGATTCTATTTTGCAATCGTTTCTGCTTTTATGCTTTTTTAATAAAAATGTAACTGAAACACTACAAGGTAAAACATCACTGACAAACAGAGCTTTTCTTAGTAAGGATAGCAGTGAGAATCTGGCAACACTGCACAGGTTGCTGTACTGTTGGACTGTGTGAGCGATGAACAACGGAGAAGAACACACTCATATTTTTTTCTCAGGAATAAACACAAGTGAGAGCATGTTAGTCAGCCAAGGGTCTCAGCAACAGTCCAAAGAGTCTGGTGTGCAGAGCTGGCAGCCGTGTGCTGCTGGTAACAAAATAGTATTTAGCTTGACATTTATTTCCCCACATAAGTGTGGTTACTTGAATGACATTTTAGAAAAATTTTATTAACATATTCATTGAATATTAGAGTATATTTGTTGCAGCCCAATTACAGACATAATCCTTCTACACTGATATTTCAAAATATCTAAGGTATATTGAATTGTGGGCACAGTATTGTGAATCAAATCAAATTGTGTATCGTTATACAGTCCTTAGGACCGAAAGTTATTAATAAAGGTTGTTTACACCAAGAGCCTACTCTGGCTCTAATCTAGTTCCCAAATTCCTTCTTGCCATGATTTCTCAGGTAAATTGTGATATACAGTGAAAAGGAGTTGGAACAATAACAGCCTAAACACACAGCTTTACATCCCTTTTCTGAGAGAACCATTAGTGCTCTGCCAGTATATATCAGTTGTCACATCTAATTACCTTCATCTGCTCCTCAGTGCTTTCAGTGGGTGTGATCACTTGGCCTTGTCCTTCAGGCTCAGACTCCGCCTCTTCTTCATCTACCTCATGGATGGTGGGCGTGACCTCAGAGGGAGGTATGGACGTTTTCTTTTTCTTGCGTTTCTTCTTGCGGCGGCGATCCATGCTGAGCACCCTCTTCCTAAACCGCTGTGGGGGAAGGTGAGTGGACAGGGGGTGGTGGGTGTGGTGGAACGTATGGCGGTGGTCTGGCGAAAAAGAGGAACCACAGTATGAAAAACAGTGACATTTATATGACCAGGTCTTCAAATGTATGAGACAAGGTCATTTTGCATACCACATATAGATACCTGTTCATACAACATGAACGGCAAGGGAGGGTATTTGAACTATTTTCAACATAATGTACTCTGTGGTGAAAACACCTAATTAGTGAATACTTTATAAAGTGTAAGCGATCATTGTCATACGTGAACACACCACAGCACACAGTGTGAACAGCACGAAATTCTTCCTCTGCATTTAACCCATTCACCATTTAAGGTCCACCCATTGCTGACACAGATGTTCAATTTCAAACGCACACTACAATCTCCATAGAAAAGATCTGACAACAGAATGTACGCTCTGGAGCACCTGCACATGAGTCTGAGATCATAATGCCTAGTGTCACATATACATGTATAAAGACCTCCTGCACTGAGCTGTGGATTGTAATAAGGGGGAGTAGGCAAACTCCCTTTTAATACATTTGGATGAGAAGGTGTCTACCAACATTTTGACTTATAGTGCATTTGTGACCTCTCATTCAGACGAGGTCTGTGTCGTCTATATGAATTGTAGTTTGCAAAATCCTCTGGAAACTTTTTAAAATAAAAGTTATTATAAAACACATACAAAAAGCATATAGGCAAAATGTACTGAATCCAACGAAATTCTGACTACAAAGAAACTAATTCTATATTCCTTGGGAAGATTCTGGAAGAAAAAAACATTATTGAGAAAAGAGAAAGTCTTAAGTTAATTTAGAAGATTTTCTTTATCCCCTAGTGTTAAACTTGATGATGGCAGGATTAAATCTATGGCCCAAAGAATCATAGGGTTAATGATAGCTTATAAGCCCTGTTTGTGATGTCTGGGCAAGACACCCAATAATTCCTTTTAAAAAACAAGCACTCAGAAGCAACAGCAAAAGTGTGCACAAGCAAGCAGAACAGTAACACTTCCTGATAAAAGTGGAAAAAAGGTATGTGACACATTCTATATAGATACAGCTAAAGGGGAATGGTTATTGAGCAGTGTGAATTGCATTAGCAAGCAACAGAACAAATGTTTTGCAGTCACAGTCACACCCCATATGGGCCCTTAATGGAGAGTCTTCTATCCTCTTCATTTCTTTGTCTTTGAAGCATGAAGAATGCATTGGTTTAGATAATGTTTCAGCTATCAAAGAGAAATGAAATACTGACATGGTATTATAGCAACACTACAGTCCAAACAGAACAGTGTGCTGCAGTCTACCATTTGAACCATATTCTCTCTCCCTCTCTGTCTCTCACTCTCCTTTATCACCAGAGAATCATAACCTGGTTCCCGCATCACACATTTGTCACAACATGTAAAAGGACAACTAGGGTTTGATTTATGAGGGCTCTGGAAGAAAACTGGCTTAGAAGCCACCCCAGAAGATGGCAGTGGAATAGAGAAAGAGAGAGAGACGTAGAGAAGGGGGAGGGGGCATCCATTAAACCCGCGTCAGATGCAAGGAGTGGATAGCTGTCAGGGTAAAAACTCAGGGTCAAAGGTTTAAAATGCTATCACTGCTGAGGCTAAGCGCTGGAAACATGCTCAAGAGAGCTCAATCTCTTTGACGGATGCTGACTATGAAAAACAATGGCTGGTCATTTGCAAGTTTCTAAGCGAGCTGAACAAGCAAAGCCTGACACTATTTGACTGTGAAAGCAGCCTGACAGGAGGAGTTCCTTTTCTCATCCCAAACAACATACACACACCAAGAGTAATTTTAAAAAGGAGTTCCAACATTATTATAATGAAGTGGTTGAGAAAAGTCATTCATAGTGATTTGATGAGTAATAGAACAGAAAACGTTCCAGGTTCAGATTTCTTTAACAATGCTGGTGATGGGAACCATGGGTCACAATGTCTACAATGTACAATCCCACCTCAGAAAAAGTTTGGACGGTATGGAAAATGCAAAAAAAACATAGTTATATGTATAAAATAAAAGTCAAATTTACTTTGACTTTTATTTTATGGCACACAGTATGAACCCAAGATATTTCAGGTTTTGTCTAGTCAACTTCATTTCATTTGTTAATATACATCCATTCTTGCATTTCAGTCCTGCAACACATTACAAAAAAAGTTGGGACGGTAAAGCATTTATCACTATGTAATGTTGCCATTCCTTCTCACGACACTTAAAAGACATTTTGGCACTGAAGATACCAAGCGATGAGGCATTTCCGGTGTAATTTTGTCCTATTCTTCCTGCAAACACGTCTTAAGGTGTGCAACAGCCTCTTCTTTCACAGACATGCCTTTCTAATGTATGCAGAATTTGGTTTTACACTATCTTGTTGAAAAATGAATGTCCTTGGAAAAAATGTCATCTTGAAGGCAGCATTTGCATAAATGAACTTATCCAAGGGCACCGACACAACCCCATACCATGACAGACCCTAGCTTTTGGACTTTTGCTAGTAACTGCCTGGATAGTCCTTTTCGTTTGTGGTCTAGAGCACATGGCGTCCATTTCTTCCAAAACGAACTGACCACAATACATGCCTCAGAGCCCAGAGAAGTTGACACCGCTTCTGGACATGGTTAACAGCAGGGTTCTTTTTGGCACAGTATTTAGTTTTAGTGTAATTTGTGAATGTAGCTCCGTATTGTAGTGCTTGACAAAGGTTTGCCAAAGTAATCCCTTGCCCGTGTGGTTCTACCAGCTATTGATGAATGATGGTTCTTGATGCAGTGTCATCTGATCGACCAGAGATCACAGGTGTTTGACTTAGGTTCAAGGTTCAAGGTCCAAGGCTGCTTTATTGCTATCAGCAGTTGTGCACACATACATAATGTGATGAGACAATGTTTCTCCATCGACCACGGTCCAACAGAGTGACTAGTATTGCATCATGGGTATGATATTGCACCAGGGACAGTTTGCAGCATTGAAGAAACTGCAAGTGCAAGGCTTGTGCCCTTGACTTTACAGACTGAAATTCCCCCAGATTTCTCGAATTGTTTAGTGATATTATGCACTGCAGAGGGAGAATTATACAAATCTTTCTAAATACTTCTTCGAGGAACATTGCTTTTAAACATTTCAATAATTTTCTCATGCATTTGTTGACAAACTGGAGATCCTGCATCTATCTTTGCTCCTAAAAGACCCAGTCTTTTGTGGACAATGCTTTTGTACCACATCAAGTCATGTCAAGTTAAGTAGAATGCCACAAAAACAGAATGCCACAACACCACATAAATGAAGACAGGACAAAACACACAGAGTGCAAAGAGAGCAACAGAGAGTGCAAGAAAAACACAAGAGCAACAATACAGGACAAGTCAACATTTAGTGCAGTTGACAAAAGCAGCTACATTACAAATTTGAATTAATATAATATTATATCATACTGCAAAAAATGCAAATAAAGAGGAAGACAGCAGTGAATTATAGTTGTGCAAATAATGGCAGAGAATGTGTAGTATATAATAAGTATTTACAGTTGCAGTCGAGGTGTAAGTTTGTTTCAGGCAGAACAGTTCAGTGTGTATATGCATAGTGTTGGGAAAAAGAAGGAGTTCAGTTCAGGGGGTTGTTTGTTTGGGTGGGGGTGTGGGGTCCAGTTCATGATTCAGTTCTGACTGAGGAGGCTGATGGCCTTAGGGAGGAAACTGTTGCCTGTTATGGTAGTGGAGGCTTTTATGCTACAGAACCTTCTGCCAGATGGAAGGAGGGAGAAAAGAGTGTGTGGGGTCATCCTTGGCAGATGCAGTGTGTGATGTAAATGTCTGTGAAAGAGGGAGAGAGACCTGATGATCTCAACTATCCTCTGTAGGGTCTCGTGGTCCAAAACGGAACAATTTCCGTATCATGCCATGATGCAGCTTCACAGGATACTCTCTTTAGTCCCTCTGTAGAATGTTTTGAGTATTGGGCGAGGGGGTGCGCTCTCCTCAGTCTCCTCAGGAAGTAGAGACGCAGCTGGGCCTTTTTGGAGCTTGTGTGGAACTTGGTGCTCTGGACAACTCCACTGAGGAGCCACTGATGTTCAGTGGAAATTGATCACACTGTGCCCTCCTAAAGTAAACAACCATCTCATTTGTTTTGTCTACATTAAGGGATGGGTTGTTGGCTCTGCACCAGTCCGTTAGCCATTGCACATCCTCTCTGTATGCCACCTTGTCACTCCCGCTGATCAAACCCATCAACTTGATGTTGTTTGAACTGTGCACTGCAGTCCTGACAGCCAGGTGAAGTGTGTTGGTGGCATCATCCATTATGTGGGTCTACTGAGGGGCAGTGATTTTATGTGCCTCATGACAAGTCCAGGATAGTTTGGCCCTTGCTTGTCTCAGAGCAGCCTTATCATCTGAACTGAAGGCAGTGTCTTGGGTTCTCAGCAGCATGCGCACCTCTGCAGTCATCCAGGTTTCTGGTTGGGGCATGTGGTGATGCCCTTGGAGACTTACTGATGTAGCCAGTCACCTATGTTGTGTACTCCTCCATGTTGGTAGAGATGCAGTAGTGGAGCCTCCCTAAACATGTCCCAGACAGTGTGTGCAAAACAGTCCTGAAGAGCAGAGACAGTTCTTTGGGACAGGTCTTTATCGGCTTTTGACCGGGCTTGGCAGGTCTGACAAGCAGTCTATAAGCTAAGATCAGCATTACAGAGATGTGGTCTGAGTAGCTGAGGTGGGCTCAGCCTGGTATGCACCAGCAATATTTGTGTAAACACAGTCCAGCACGTTTGCCAAGTTCGCAGAGCTTTTCAAGGTTATTTTCTTGTAGATATCTAACTGAAGCAGGGTCTGACGGTGATAGACATGTGTACCAGTTTGAAGACTTGGTATGATAGCTTACTGAAAACTACACTTTGCAGCAAAGTGTTTCACCCAGAGGGGCTGCTGTGACTAAGCGTGCCGCCATACTGGTATATAATCATGATTACTATCACCTGTTGACACTGCTGACATCACCTTTTTGAAATCACAATATTATTTATTTTTTTACCTCATTAGGAGCCCTAAATTGCCCCCAACTGTTTTTGAAATGTGTTGTATGTCATAGATGCAGGGATAGATGTATATTAAATAATGAAATTAAGTTGTCCAGACAAAGCATGAAATATCTTGCTTCTTTTTTTTTATGTGCATGTCTTGTAGCAACTTTTTCTAATTTGGGATTGTAAATATAGCCATTTTAAAATGCCAATCTAAAATGATTACTTAACCTACACGTCTTGTGAGTTTTATAAGTTATATTGAGGAAAAACATGTTTTCGTCAGTGGCCAACTTTCTGCATGTCCCTCTACGCCATGACTTTAGAAATGTGTTTTAAGTCAAAATTTTATCTTAAAACAATCATCAAACATAGTTCTAGGTATTAGACAGCATATTTATAACCATTTAGAGTAATACCTTTATGTGAGGCAGCTTTTAGAAGTACAAAACTCCTCAGATGTCTGGTTCCTATCACCACCAACAATTCTGATTCATCAAGAACTGCTTCCATAAAAACACTACAAATTAAATGGCATTTAACCATTTAATTATGCAGACATCATCAAAAACTGGAGGAATTCCTCTCTAAGTTGCCTGAAACTGCTGCACTCACATTCAAAGTCCTTCTCATTATAGCTGCGGCCCATTTTGTCTGCACCATTGGTGCCCGACTCAGTAATGATGTCCCCGAACCGCTCCACAGACAGAGCCCTCTCCCAGTCTTCATCCTCCAGACCTTCTGTGGAGCTCTTTTCCTCCTCAGCCAGAACCTGCCCACAAAAGCACAAACACAATCATACAGTCAGTATTATATATTTAACCTTTTGGCTATGAAATATCCACAGACCCCTATGGATGAAACTAGGCCCAAAAGTTAGAGGTCCTTAAAGATATGGTAACAGTCCAAAGATTAGACACATTGGGCTAAATGCATGCTTTCATCATTTCATTTTAAAGAAATCCATGGAAAGCTGGTGAAGATGAAGTACATACAATACCATAGAAGAGCCATTTGAATTTCCCTAAAGAACCTTTCGATGGATGTTTCCTTAGTAAGATGTGAGTGTGAAGAACCTTTTTATAGTTGAAAGAACCTCCACACAATGTAAAGGACATAGAAAGAATCCTTAAATTGGTAAAAAAAAAAAAAAAAAAAAGTTTATTTTATATGAAGGTTGTTTAAGTGTTTAAATGGTTCTTCATACTCTGAAATCTCTTTTTTTCAAACATAGCTTTTTGGGGAACCAAAATGATTCTTGTATGTTGTTGCTCACCTCTGGCACCTTTTTAAGTACTTTATGTATAGCTCTCATATATGGAATTTCCTAAAGCCAGTGAGATAAACACGTGGGGTAGTTACTCTTAATAAAACACGTAAGAGTATCTGAAGCTGCATCAGATAAAAGGAGCTACTCTGAAAAATCTAAAATATAAGGAAGTTCAGATTTGTCACTGATCAGTCACTGCATAATCCTAAGTGTTATTTTAAAACTCACAAGATATTCGCAATAATTCCTAAATTAGTAAATTAGTAAAAATAAAATCTATTAATGAGTAGGTTTGCCTAGACATTTGACTGTATATGGGGTTGGAAAATCACTATAGATTCACAAAGGCAACAAAGCAACCACAGTGATGGGTATGTCCTCACCATAACCACATGTCTATTTTTTGTTTGTTTTGTTTTTTCATGAGAGGTCTACTAAGTGAAGTGTATTTAAATCCAAAAGTAAAACCCCACTGCTTTTCTGATGCTTGCAGTGTGCTCCTGTTTTAATTACCGTAGTCTTTTATACCAGCCATGTGTGACAAGCATAAGCATGGGTCAAGTAAGTATAATATGCAATTTTAAGATTCCAGTCTGTTATTTTTTGCTGCAGTATGCAGCAGTATAATAACAGTAAATAACAGTATGTAGGTGGCAGATGTCCTTTCAGTACTGACAACATCCACAATGTGGTCAAAAGAGCATAATGTGACAAAATATGATGTAACTGATCATAACTATATTCTCATTCCCACCCCCCCTAAGGCAGGTTTGAAGATATACAGGTTTGAAGGCATAGCATCATAATCATCTAGAAATCAAAGTTATCGACCCAATGCTTTATGCCCCAGTAGCTCTTATCACTAGCCTAATACATCATCATGCGCAGGACTCACAGTGGACATCTCTGGTACCACAGATGCAAGTGGCTGTTGCCCTCTCAGCCCCGGATGCTTTGATGTCAGCATTTGAAGAGGTCCAGGAGCGATTGGGCGGGTCGAGGGAAGCAGGATGACAGGCTACGAGGCCACCAGATCAGTCAGAGTAAATGTCACCCGCCCAGTGGGAGGCACACAGCAAGCCTGGAGCCTAGCCATCAACAACCGCAACTGCGCACACAAGCTCCTCTGCCATGTCAGACAAGCCCTAATGCTCAGGTCAGCCAGAGTCCGCTGGTCAAAACAAGCCAAAGAAATGGGACCACTGCCCTTTAAGATACAGAGAAGTTATTCCTCCTGGACACCCCTGGAACAGACACCTTAAAAGCCTCTTCAAACATTTTAGTGCCCCTTAAAAGTGGTCAAATATTGTTAATTATAGCTTATTAAAAGCGGTTAAATGTTGATAGTTCAATACTTTATTGTGCCATTCACACAGTTGTGTTGTGAAAAAACAACAAATGTTTTTTAGTTTTGATGTTTATTTTATTTCTTAAAATGAAATTCAAAAAGAAAAATCTCTGACCTCATCAACACAGCGGAACTGTGGATCCAGAAATAGCCTTTTCTTTGGTCAAATCTTGATTCTTGGTGACATAATCAAGTCACAGCAGTCCAGCTGCAAACTGGTAGAGGCAGGGCAGCAGGTGTTACTGTGTTCCTTTACTCAGCAGCATCAGATTTGAAAAATTTGACCTTTTATGGAGGCTCACAAACACACAGACACAGATTGCAAACAAACTGTCTACCAAGTTCCCACGGCTACTGCCCAAAAAGATACCTGAACAACAAAATCTGGACAGCTCATTGTTCATGCATGAGATGTGGACTGTTGATATAAACTCCAGCATACATATTATATACCTAAAAAACAGTAAATATTAGTCTTGCTGCTGAAAAATAAGGGCCAACTGAGCAGTGTTTGTGCTGCTGGTGGGCTGACCTTCCATGTTTCAAAAATACTGTTGGTTTCTTTCATTCCCCCAGAGTGAAATTCTGACACTCATGTGTCTGCAGACTGCTTTGGAGTGTCAGGGCTTTACGTAGGATTGTCTAAGTATTCGTTTGCTGCAGTGCATTGTAAAAACTGTTGTTTTCAAAAATAAAACTCACGGGGACCTCAGTGTGTATAAATATGAAATAAGAACTGAAACAAATGGAAGGAAGTCAGAAGCATGGCCTCAAACCTCCTGATACAGAATGTAAACCGAATGTAAATGTAAGTCCTTAGACTAATAATTGTTTACATGTAATTACATAGAATGTGACTCCAAAGCAAAGCCTAAAACCAAAACCAGATGCACTGGCATTTCAAAACAGTGGTGGAGCGTCGAGGAGCTTTAAGGCACTGAAAGGCGTTTATTCATGACACAGAGTGTGACACATCCTCTTGTCTCCAGACAAATCGTGATTTAACAAGTCTCTCTCCATCAGAGAGGGCCTCACAGTGCTGGCCCCTTAAAGTGCCTGATGATAATTAATCAGAGCAGATGGGCAAAACACGGCAAAGTGTGAAAGTGATGGCAGTACTGGAAGCCTCTAATTAAGGCAGACAAAGTCCTCTTTGTCGTTCGTGTCCCTCGGCTTCGCGCGAATTAATCAGGACAACATTTCATTAAGCTCTGGGCGACTGCCTCCTGTGCGTCCGCTCTTTCATCTCCATTCAAACGCTTGACTTTAATAAAGATGGCCGACCTGTGGAGTCAAACGATAAATCGCACCCTCTGAAATTCACAACAGGCTTGGACACGGGCCAGTCCAGCGGCCTAGAAAGAGAGTGCAAAAACGGTAAGGATGCCCTTGGCTCAGCCATCATTTTTAAGTCCCCACATCATCATTCTTCTTTCTGGGCATCCGTATTCTCCGTGCATTTAGGAATCCTCTCCTTATAAATCACTAACAGACGAAATGTATGAGGTATGTTTGTGACACTTAAGTAAGCTGCCAGAATGATCTCATCCTCCCTCTCTCAACTGAAAGTAATGAGGGAAAGTACAGCCATTCTACTTTTTCATCTCAACATTGCATCACACACTCTCACGCTGTAAAAAGGATGTGCTGTATTAGTTGCCTTGGTAAGTAATCTGTTTTGCATTGTGTTAAAGGGAAATTCAACCAGTGCATCAACATGCGTCATGAAATGGTTAAGCATCATGAAATGGTTAAGATGTCAGCATACTCATTCAGGGTGGTTTACTGTGACATGCTCTATTCTAGGGACATGTCAAAATAGCTCACAGTGGTGACGACAGGAACAAGATGTTGGGAACATTTATTGCCACTAAAAGCTACTGCACATAAACTTTTCTGAGCTGCTTATCCCAAACAGGCTTACAGGGGATGAAAGGGAGAGAAACACCCTGGACAGGTCACCAGTCCATCGCAGGGCTGACACAAACACATTCACACTTAAGGGTAATTTACCATTTCCAGTCCACCTGACGTACATGTCTTTGGACTGTGTGAGGAAACCGGAGCTCCTGGAAAACCCATAAAGATACAGGGAGAACATGCAAAAGACCCTGGTCCCCCTGGCCAGGAATCCAACCCAGGACCTTCTTACTCTGTCACTGTGCTGTGCTCACATGAAGTATTACCTGAAATGGTACTATGCTGCCTGATGTCTGAGACACTGTTTAACAATATTTTTGAAATAGCTTTGTCCTAAAATCCATTTTTTAATCCACATGTACTAAAAACTCATCTAAGAAAATCACCTGTTTACTATTATCAACATCACTGATGATGATTGATTACAAACATAACTGATGGTTTCTCTACAATTAACCACTTTAGTGAAATCACTCAGAATTTGTTCACACCTCGAATTATGCATACATTTTGGAATAGTGGTAGAGTTCACCTTTAACTTCTTAATAAAATAAAAACGTTAAGACTGACAGTATTATAAAAGTAAAACAACAAATCATTTGTCTCTCTTTCTCTTATTTTCACTCTCTATTCTATCCCTTTCCTATCCTTTATATCCCTTTCTCTCTTACCCCGCTCCTTCTCCTCGGTGGTTATCTGACGCTTTTTTTCTTTTCTTTCTCTGTAATTGTTTCTCCTTAATTACCATCATGTAATAACAAAAGAACAAACAAACGTAAAACAATTGAGGTCTTTTCAGCTGATCGCTTTTTAAATGCCACTCCCCCACTCCCCCATCTCTTTACTGTGAGGGACCCAAAACAGTGTTTGCTTCCCTTTTCCCTTTCACACACAGTGCACTGTCTCATTGTGCAAATGTTAATGGGCTGAGTACAATCAGGACAAGGCGATGGTCATAAACCTTACGGATCGCACCAATGCTGTGGTGAGGCAAACACGAGACAACAGGGCTGAGAAATCAGGGTCGGCCGACAGATGTGTTTGTCTGCTCTTCATTAACGTGCTGGGTAAACTGCAGATAGAGTTACAGATGCTGCCCGCCCCCTCTCCTGCTGCAGGGACTGTTATGGAGGCAGCTGGGGTACTAGTAGCCTCTGACATGGCTAAAGAGGCTCCTCATACACATTGTGTTGGTTATACAATGATAAAGTAACATGAAGAAGTAGGCCATTGAAGGAGCAATTGTGAGTGTGTGAGAGTGTGCTCACTCAGAGAGGGCCGCTGGTGTGGGTATCATATCAGCCACCTGAGCTCTTTCTGTGGAGCTGTGAGTACTGTGTGCTCTTTCACAGTCACAGCAGCAGGTGCTCTGAAAGGCTCCTGGTGCTAAAGGACACTTGTTCAGAATCACAATCAGGATCACAATCAGAAGAATTATTAATTAGCCAAGTATATCTGCACATACATGGAATCTGTCCTTGGTATGCTTGACTAAAACAGGTGATTTCACCCAGTATCAGTAATGATCAATAACTGTGTATTTCCTAATACTTTTTTTATTTCTAATAGCAGTTTAAATCCTTAAAAAACCAAAAAGCTAATTCTGGTTGCACTGATTTAACCCTTTATGGTCAATACAAAACAGTATATATTTTGCTATTTGATTTACTCGCAATCTTTGATGTCTCAGAGCTGTAACTGGATTTATATATATATATAAGAGCATAAAGAAAAGAAGAACTAGTGTTGATTTTCATTTTGTCACATACTACTTTTTTTCAGTGAGAAAATACATGAATATGAATACACTTCACCTTTTACTGATTTAAAAATTCATTAATAAGCCCTTACTGATTCTGTTTTTAATATGCTTGCTCAGAAAATACTGCAGTGCATATCTGGAGGCAGATTTTACAAGGGGTCTTTACCAAACGTCTGTTATATAGGTGTGACAGGCCTCATAAATTCTAGTGGTTGCGATTTTTGAAATTTATTTCTTTTAAAGAAAAAGAGTCAAACCCATATGTGCAATTCATCATTATACCATACATAAACACATCATATGAATCTTGTCAGTTCAGTGATTTGGTACTGTTGGAAGTGAATGGCTAGACTTCTCCTCTCTCCTCGTATAATAAATAGGTGCATGTCACCACCTATGCATACTGTGACGGTCACCTCGTCCCCATCACGCCTGTCCCGGTCTTTGTCCCCCGAGTTTTAGTTTTCCCCCCTTGTTCT
>JBBPCZ010000002.1:21302307-21316612 GCA_037974445.1 Brycinus macrolepidotus
GTTATTTTTTTTAACGCGTTATTTTTTTTCAAATTAATTAATCGCAATTAACGCGTTAAATTCCCACCCCTAGTAATTTCACATAAATACTATGAGCAGAAGGCAGTAATAACAGACTTCTTCATGCCTTACCTGATGCAGGTTAATCAACACATCTGTCTCGGGGGCATGGCCTCCTGTCGCCATGGGGACAGGGAGGGGCACAACAGCGGGAGTGTGTGGGGGTCTGAGATCAGCCCTTCTCTTTGACGGTTGGGTTTCCAGTCAGCCTGTGGGGTGGCATAACCTGCAAAGACACAAACACACACACATACACATAGTTACTCCAGCAGTCTGCTTTACAGTCACAGCCACCAGCACAAACAATGCTGAGAGCAAGGGCATGTGGCCCCAACCATTACTGTTGCACTTTCCAGACAAAACCAAACCAAATACATTTATTTCTACTCTCTGATCCAAAAGCTGCATGTTTAACAGAACAAACACCTGGTACACAATCTGCTGCAAAACACCAGCTGTGATCTTAAGAAACTCATTCATTACCAGAGACTGTGTTTACATTACAAGCTTTATTGCTCGGTTTCATTTTCTTCTCACATTAGATCTTTTTTGCCTTGGTGGTTCCCATTCATGCTGGTAAGTGACACATATCTGTCATTAGTGTGAACAAGGCCTGCATGCTTATCACCAAGTTAAAGCTGACACGCTGCCGATACGCTGCCAACACTGGAGGAAGAGGACAGTGACATGTACAATTAAGGGTGATGTGTAACATCATTATTATTATCAATAATTAATGTTTAACTCAGCCGCTTATTCTTAACCAGGGTCGCGTGTGGGGTCAGGGTAGGGTTGGCGGCTGGAGTTTGTCCCAGCAGTCCTAGGGCAAAAGGTGGTAATAATAATTTTTGATCAAATAATTATAATAATTAAAGATGCATAATTTGAGTTTTGCTTCAAATATGCAATAGGCAACTGGCCAATTTCCTATTTAATATATTATTTTGTATTGCAAGTAAGCAACACATATGCTAGCTCATTTATAATTATGAATGTCTCATTGTGCTTAATGCCCAGATGCCTCTTACTTTTGATGCGCCACTTTATTGGTATCCTGTTATTTTATTAGGCAACTAAGGTTTTTATTTATGGATTTAATATGCTGGCTCATTAAAGAGCAAAAATAATGCTATTTATATTGCAACATTATCTGTGCATGGCTAATAATAATGTATGTATCCAGTCTAGGACCGCTGAAAGTGGTTCAAATGAGATTCAAAAAGATTCGATTTTTCACTCTGATGCTGTTTTTACGCCTCAAGCACAAGTGGTGCAGCAAGGGTAAGTTACATGTCCAACAGTGGTACACAGCCATGTAAATGTTGCCATAGTGACAACCTTAACGGAGCTACTGTACGATGGTGTTATAAAGTATCTATCCTATGTAGTGTTTTCAACACGCGTAAATGTTTCTTAATGGTGTGTTTTCCTCAAAGTTATTGCAGAACATGCAGGTCCGTCTGGACTTTGGTTCCAAGAGTGCAGAATTAAAACATGGCTAGTTTCACCGCTGCAGCTAATGGTAAAAGTTGGGAAAGGTGAACAGACTGTAAGTGATCATCTGGATCACAAAAATGTATTTTGTACCTCTGTAATATGAGGAGCCTTTAGGAAAACTAGGTCATTAAAAGATGGAAAGAGAGTTGTGGTTGTTCTGAGGTGTGTTTTGTGCTGCAGTCTCATGCAGAGCTGTCTCTCAGTCAGAAGGTTCCTGAGGAACATAGGCCGCACCTGGGCAGATGCATGGTGTCTGAATACAGGCCACACCTGGAAGGCAGGGGCTAATTTAGTCCCAGCAAGATTAACTACAGTAGTCTGGAAGGTACGCCAAGGGCATAGCCATTCTCTCCCAGCATTTTTCAACAGTGTAAGGCACTGAGAGAACATGAGGCAAGACTAACATTGTGGAAAACAGACAGCAACATTTGCAGACACACTTAAGGAAAGGTCAGACATTGACAGTAACTCAGCTGGCTCTTAAGTCCATTTCCACTCGATCCGACACACACATCACTCTCATGCACTGTCATCAATGTGAGTGTTTTTGCATGTATATGTGTTCTTGCATTGCTGTGCATACTATCACAGAATCATGCAAGCAAAGTGTAACAGAAATAATTTATGAACTTCTGCTGGTTACACTCTTTTAGTGATGCTCATAAAAGTGATCTGAGTGCTTATAGCTCCCCCTTATGGAGAATGTCCAAACTGCTGAACACAGCTTCAAAATCAAAATCAGAATCAGAATCGAGTTTATTGGCCAAGTATGTGAGCGAGCACACACAAGGAATTTGATTCTGGTCGATGGTGTCTCTCAAACACAGTGGTATAAAAACAACAATAATATGTAAAGATACAATGAACAATATACTGAGCAATATATTATACAATAATATACAATCTACAATATAATACGCAATATAGATTTATATTTATAAATATAAAGATAAATATTAATATATTAATATAAATGTTATTTGTAAATATAACTGTTTATGCTATTTACAAATAAATATATATACATATACATATATATACACACACACACACACACACACACATATATATATATATATACATATATACACACAAATATAAATATATATACTTATATATATACACGATAGTGTATAAGCATACAACTGAACAATACAATACGATATACAATCTTATGTACAGAAAATACAAAAAATACAGAATATATACCACAAAGTGTACATAAAGTGCAATTGCAGTACTGTAGGTGTAAAGCAGTGTGACAGATCAGCTGTTTAGGAGGGTGATGGCGAGGGGAAAGAAACTGTTCCTATGTCAGCTGGTCCTAGTCTGGATATAATGACTCACAGTTAGCGTTTATCATACATATTGAAAACCAATAACTAAGCTGATCAGTCAAAAACATATCTTTCCATCAGATACGTCAGCTTTAATCCAAGCCATTTTACAATTTTCATATAATGTTTACACTAATTGAAAGTACCTACTGCCCCCTTCATTGTAGAAACATTTCAAGATGAACAGAACAAAAGATGGAATAAAATTTCTCTATATTAGCTTACATTAAAGCTAACATGGTTTTGTTCTCCTATAACTAACCATTTTGTTAAGATGTTAAGGTTTTTACGACAGCAGCAATATTTTTATTTGTGTGTGTGTGTGTGTGTGTGTGTGTGTGTCATTTCTCTCAGTATGATAAACAGCCCTGATGAGAGAGCTGCTGCTGGTGACTCATGTCTTGCTTCTGTTCTCTCTGTTAGCAGTACAGTCTTAAAGCAAGCTAACTGCTGGAGCAACAGAGAGGACAAAAACACATACATATATACATATACATGCTTGTTTTCGTGTGTGAGTGTGTGTGTGACGTCTAGGCTACCCACTCTGGAAACATCAACGTTGGTGCCGTGGAAATGCACTCAGTGACTCTAGACTGGCTGTAGCACGACTGCACAAGTGAGGGTAATGTGAACATTATGCATCTAATTCACAAGCGTTTTCAAACCCAACACTCAATTTATAGAAAAAATCATTCATTTACATAAAATGATTAATTAACAACTAATTTCTGCATTTCTAACCAGCTCTGCCTCTCCCTTCAGCACTGGATCTGTATAGAAGCGACTCTTTTCAGGCTTCCACCCATCTCTCAATGCCATCAGCAAATACACACAGCAGGGATACTGTCAAGCAAGTATATTTATAGGTCAGACTATTCTTTCAAATGATTCATTTGCCTTCTGCAATTAACCCAAGTGGAAAACTGCTATTAATGTACCAACATGTGCACAAGGCATCTTGGGAGCACTTAATAACTGCAGCATTACCAGGAGCGGAGAGATCTGATTGGCGGTCGCCTGGGAAAGCAACAGGTGCCTCTTGTTCATGTAAACATGCCGGGGATTTCTGATCCGTAATTACCCAGGGCAGTACGAAGGAGGTCAGGCCACTAAAAAAAAAAAAAAGCCTGAGAACAGCTTTCCTGGATGACCCCCAGTCCTCAATTACTATTGCGTCCCAGTCAGCATGTATCCATTCCTCTCTCTGAAAACTCTGAGGTAACTCTTCAGCCTCAGAAACCTTCAGACACCAGAAACCACAAAAGCTTGACTACATCTGAAGTAAAAGTGGAGATACAGCGAACGCAGTTTCCTGTGTACGACCAGCCCTTCAGTTTCACTTCCTCCTCCCTCCTCTGAGGCATCGAAGTGCTACGAATGATTTATGAGGCACGTCGGCAGCCTCAGAGTTGGCTTAAGCTCTGAACAGAATCAAAACAGCGTTTTTGCAAAAAAAATCCAAATTACATTTACAATAGTCACAAACCAACACTGAGTATCAAACTAGCTACATCTCAAAAACATGCTCACCACTGTCTTATCATCACTTGTGGAGGGCAGGCGTCCCACACAGTTTGGTAGTTCCCCTATAGTGCAGCACCCTGCAAGCCTGGCAATTAACAGATGAGCAGGGAAATCACCAAACTATGATGGATACAGAATCATAATCCCTTGAACCCTAGACTTATAATTCAGGCTTATTAATTAATAAGTACTACTAATTACTTAATAACTCTGAAACTACTATGTAAATTATGTGGTCATGAGGAACTGATGTGAAGGCCCTCCCATGGCAACCTAAAAATAAAGATGACCTGTTTTTACCACCAATTTCAAATACATTTTGAAACTTTAATGTGGGTTTTAGTTTCAGGTTAATTGGTCTCGCCATTCAGACAGACCTTGCATACCTGCCCAGGGGCATCACCAAGATGGCCACAGGGTGGACATACTTTCCTATAAGGATTTTGACAGTAGGCTCCAGTTCCCACATTACACATTTTACAACACCAATTTTGGAACATCTGGAGGCTCATATCAATGTGTTAATATAACATTAATCAATAGTAACAAGAGATGTTGTTTCACCTTGTTTCACCTCCTCACACCACCCCTATTATTAAGCATTATCTAGCATTATACAACTAACAACTGCCCAATTGCCCAGGGTGAGTAACACACAAAGTCAGGACAGCAGCGTTGAAAATCCAGTACTCGCCACAGAAAAAAATGGTGTTATGCACTTGATCTGAATCAACCGCATGTTGTGTTGATCTAAATCTAGCCAGTTAATCATCTGTAGAGTGAGATGTAATTCAAAATGTGGGCCAAACATGAGAATACTCTCTCACGGACGAATCAGTCGATTTTGACCCATTTGTGCCAGGGGTCTTTCACTCAGTTTGCTGACAAAACAATACAATTCTTTGCTTTCTATAAACTGTGGTGTTAACAGTCATTAGCAGCACTGGACATGCATATAGAACAAATGTATACAACAGCTTAACAGCGCAGAACACACCCTGAGCATTCTCCGTGACACCATGTTTCAAAATGCATCACAATTTCCTTGACTTCAAGGGGTTAACGTTATAATGTTAAAACATCTATTATTACTCAGCCTACTTCAGGGCTTTTAGTAGAGTGGATGCATATGAACATTATGTTTAAAGCCCAACCCTGCATTCTTACATGAGCAGGATTAGCTGCACAGACAGGCAGTCACCAAAGATGCATGTATTCATTAATGGCCTCTTGAATGTGTGTGCTTAGGAAATCGGCCAGAGACTTCCTCTGCAGCTCATATATCATGTTTAAGTTCCATCCTAAATCATCTGCTATGTACATATGAGGCACAGAAGGGTTTTTTCCAGTTCCTTGTACTAATGGCTTCTTAGTGCCAACAATTAGACTGTGAAAGCGAACACAGATTCAGGTAATGGTTTTAAATGATTCCCCTGCGGCCGCGGAATTCCACCGCCGCTAGCCTTTTGAAAACGCTATGGCGTCCACCTCAAAGCTTCCTTGACAATCCATCCTATCTTCAGAAGTGATGTCAGCTTACAACCAGAAGGACAGCTTAGTTATGAGAGTGACTGATGGTGGCTTGAAAACCTCTTATATTGTACAGTAAAGGACGATGAGATAAGGCACCTGGAATACAGAGGAATACCTGATTGTTAGCCTGACTCCAGCAGGCCATTGTCTCAGCATTCCACGGCCTCTCCGTAACGCAGAGAGCGGGGGTTAGCTAAATAAAGCTCATCCACAGGCTAAGGACAGGCATGCCAGCATGCTCTAAATAAAGCTATTGCTCTCACTCAGCTCTGTCTCCAGAGCTCCAGGCATTTCGTGTGGCTAATGTAGCATGTGCCTAGTTAATGACTGGTTGACAGGGTAACTAAGCTATCCGTTCTACGCTTTGCCGCCTTAAAACGTTGAAAGCAAGAAGAGTACTGGGATATGTTACTTGCTTTTTTATAACCAAATCTAAAGTGCAATGACCAAACAGAAGCAGTTCATTAATACATAAATACATCAACTGATCCAGCCCATATAAACTGATAAAGGTGTACTGACAAGAGAATGGCGGTGCCAATGCCTACATCTAGTATTTTTTATGTACGTATCTGTCAGTGCCAATACTGATTGAGAGTACATCTACATGGACTAGCACTACAGGGAACATTTATTTTTTATAGGTTTACAAATGCAGTATAATGAATGCAAAGCAGATATTTTAGCACAGCAACCGACATCACCTGAAAGGTTGCTCTTTCAAAATACAATAAAAATGTCATCAAAAATCAGACTGAAATATCTGTCAAATCTAAACATCTGTAAAATTATCTTTATTTTTATAATGTAAATATCTGCCTAGATCTATAGGATTCTGATACTACCATCCTTAAATAGATGAAGAAAAGACACTATTAGACTCAGCTACAGATCTAACTGTGGTCATTAATGAGCTCAGAAAAAGTATACTCCAGGGCAGTGTTTCCCCCATTATTAAACAAGCCAGGTAGTCAGCTTGGTCAAATTCACACGCCATTCAGCTTGAATGGCATAATACATGAGGATATAACAGACGGCATTAACTTACTGGTGTTCGGTTTTTATGTAGTAAGTGTTCATGTTTTGGCCAAAATAAAATTCAGCTATTTCATTTTGTTGTCAAATGAAAATATTCACTATATTCAAAACTTAGACCTAACAGTGTGATATAGAGATATAGAGCTAGCAGAGTCTAGCTGTCTTTTAGCATTTAATTTCTGAATTTCAAGGTTCTCAAAGAAACAAAGAGAAATACGATTCTGAGGTCAAATACACTGAAATTGAAAATGATGTTCTGCCACTAAATAGGAGGTAATAACAGACAGGAAATTCAAGTGAGACATTTATTTCCTCTGTGCTGCTGTGTTACGAAAAAAAACAGTGAGTGCTCTCCCTCCTGGATATTTGCAGATGCAAGCAATCATTCTTCAAGGCCTAATAATCAAGAGCAGGTCTATTTTTATCCCTCTTGTAGAAGTGACCATCCAAACAGCATGTTGTGGCTTAAGGTCCTATTAATACTGTTCAATTAGATTACAATAGAACTATATGCAAATTACTGTTTGACCCAGCATGAACTGTAAAGCATTTAGCTGCTCATTCTTATATATGATGGCATTTAAAATGAACTCCTAGTCAATCAGAATTGCATGTCTTGAAAATAAATGTAGAGAGAACGTTCACAAGTAGAATGTATTCAGTGTATTAAATAATTCTTTCTAATGACATTATTCTGACCATGTACGTGAAAACAAATCGAGGGGAAACTATGCTGCATACTAACAACACAAAGATACAAAACAGCAGCAGGTTATTAAGTTATTAACAGCAGGCTAATAAGTGTTACAGATCATTAATGCACATCATTTTTCATTGGCATGTATTCACTTAGCAGATGCTCCTGCCGGGCTATCTAACTTGTAGTGGAACCCAAAACAAAGCAAAACCCACTCAGAGTTGGGAAAGATTTACCATCTAAAAGACAAAAGACCTATTATAAACACAAACGCTGTATTTACACAACACACAGCCCTTCCAGTCTGGTGTATGATATCGACTTCAGCCAACACTAAAGCGCATGCTGTACATCCCCCACCAACCTAGCAGCCTTGCACAGGTCTCAAGGGTACAAATGTGATATTCACAGATTATATAAGCCTCTGGGAGCCTCCTAACAGGTGTGATGACAGCACAGAGCCAACACATCCCAGATTATGGCACCTCTGCGTGCACTGAGGAGCCTTCCATCAGCTTAGTGGCTGCAGCAGTTCATCCTGAGCGATGCATGGGTTAGCGCACTAGCACCTACTCCATCATGCAGTAACAGCACCAGCTGAGGCCAGCAGAGCACACGGACACTTCATCATCATGCCTGGGACCTTGCACCTTTTTAGTGAACACTGCGATAATGGCAGGGAGAAGTCTAATTATTGATGTGGCCTCTGCTTGACCCAGTCAAGACATAGGTCTGAGTTCAAATTTACATTCCATTTCTTTGTTTCTGTGTCAAAATGGGTTTTCTTTCTGCAAAATAAGACTGTACACCCGGCTTAGCAGTGATCCCACAAGTTCAACATAAAAACGACTCAGTGTGAGTCTTCCATTTAACACTGGATCTTGCCACTGAGGAGTTTATTAGTAATAAACTGAATGATGTCATACACCAGAAGTTTAGCTCAGCATAAGCTCTGAGGGATGAACGATCACAGCAGTAAATGACGCATCTGAGAGTGTTAACAGCATCACTGTAGTTTTTATTACCCCCTCTGTCACCACACATGCCTGAAGAGGAGCTGCAAGTGAAAAAGCATGCGTATAATTTCACGAGGTGATGCCACACGCTGTTTTAGTTCATTTTTTTCACATTTTCAATATAAACAACATTTAAACCAGTGACAGGTCAACGGTATAACTCTGATTATCTCAATTCAGTGGCACCTGTCAAGAGATCGGATATATTAGGCAGCAAGTGAACAGTCATTTCTTGAGTTGTTGTCTGAGCGACTCTGACAAGGACCAAATTGTGATGGGTAGACGAATGGATAAGAGCATCTCCAACACAGCTTCTGTGGTGTTACATGCGATGGTCAGTACCTACCAAAAGTGGTACAAGCAAGGACAACCAGTGAACCAGCGACAGATTCCAGGCTTACTGATGCATGTGGGGAGTGAAGGCTAGCCCTTCCGATCCATTCCCGCAAAATGGGAATGGTCTGAGGAACACGGCAAAGAGCTCATAGCAAATTCCCCAGATCTCAATCCGATCAAACGTCTGTGGGATATGCTGAACAAACTAGTCCGATCCATAGAGGCCCCACCTCCCAACTTACAGGACTTAAAGGATCTGCTGCTAATGTCTTGGTGCCAGAAACCTCAGCACACCTTCAGAGGTCTTGTGGAGTCCATGCCTTGATGAGTCCGAGCTGTTTTGGGGGCACGAGGGGGACCTACACAATAATGTAGGGGGTGTTAATGTTATAGTGTATATAAAGGGTTTCATACAAAAATGCAGTATATCTATTCGTAATAATGGATAAAATACTAAGGTATTTTATAATAAAATATAATATGACATAATAAAGATGTACTAAAAATATAACAGCTGACACAAACCAAAACAGATAATCCACACATTCTCTAACAAAAGTGGTAGTAATCATAATATTGCTTTGATATGTACATAACAAAAAAAAGATTGAAAACGGTATATAACGGTCTATTTTGGAACAGAACCCTTCATGAATCCATTTGTTTTTTGAAAATCTATTTCAAAGCCTTGTTACGTCTCCACAGATTGTCACATGTATTGCATGTAAACGTGCATTTGCAATGTGAATGAGGAGGGACGTGCTGGATCTGGCCCCAAATTATGCTTTTCTGTAGGGAAAACAATAACTTCTCATTCAGTTCTAGTTGTAATAAAAGATTTCCCTTTTAACTTACAAACTCAAATATAAGATTGATTGAAAGTTTACATTTTGAAAGCTCAACCAAATTTCACCACTTGTTGCAAATGAGAAATAAATCAGTTCAAATGATATCATGCTTTAGACAAACAATGACTGCAACTTCTAAGCATTAAATACAGTCTTTTAAAATGATCAATTTATTTCTATTTATTTCTAAATTAGAAAAGTTCAGCAATAACAAAACATCCATGAACGCCCAGAGGGGAGAGGGAACACTAAAAGCACTTGTTTTCTGTAGTACTGTAACCTGACTATGCTGAAACAGGCACTCAGTAACTCCAAATGCATGTAAGTGCTTTCAACATACTCTGCTCTGATGCTGCATCCTGCTGTCTGGACAACATTCTGAATCACAAATAGCCTAACATTGAAAACAAAGCCAAAATGATCCTATTTTATTTACAGATATGAACACTGATTCTTAACAACATTCTCTCATTAAAAACTAAGAATGGGACTTTGTGGTGGTTTGGGCCTCACTGAAACCTTCTTATCAACTTTTACTTAAGAAGTAACTGATGCAATTGTTTGTGTGAGCTGAAATCATTTTCAGCATTTCTTTTGCAGTCTAAATTTACAAAGGGGGTGCACTTAACTTCTGACCTAAAATGATTAGGCCACTGGAGAATATGATCACACACATTCACTCACACACACACACACACACAAACACGGTTAGAACTGCAAGACTAGGTGGTGCAATAGGTGGACTGCTGTGTTCTAAAAGGACAGCTGGTGCTATTAAGCATTTAGCACTCAACTCATTGCCCTCAGGCTGCTGAAGCGGCCTAGACAAACACTGTAGGAATCTACTATGGTAAAGATCAAGACTGAACCAAAATGCAATTAAAATAATGATTTAATAACTGAATAACAACATAGTAACTGAGTCATTCTCTGGAAATTATTGGGACCATGTCTGAATAGGTCCAGCATTCACATCTGATCCATCAATAGGGCCTATTTAATTATGATGAACCATTCATTATCTTAATAAATTAATTAATTAAATAAATGCTTTAATTAGGCAGTGCACACCACACTCACCTGAAAAGGAGTTGAGGGTCATAGGTTTGGGATTCTGGATGGGGCAGTTTTGTGCAATCTAAAAATATTATGTCCTTCCTCTGTATTCTCCTAACCAATTTAATAATAAGGCATGAGATCATAAAAAGGGATATGGCATGTACTGATTAGGCACATCCCCAAAAGTCATAATCAATACTGCATAAAAGCTCCCTCGTCAGAGAACTCTTTAGGGCCAGGTGGAGCCCAGTCCCATTCCATTATACCATTTGTAAAACTATGCTTATGAGTCTAAAATACTCTATAACCGGTATGCTCATTTTGATTCCCTTTCACACAAGCACAACCCGAAACACAATACCACTTCATGTCTAGACAAAATCCTTCCAACAACACTACAAGACAAACCCAAGGCAAAGAATGGTACGCACATTTATGACGCTGGCAGGAAACTCAAAGGTAGTTCTGCAATGTTGCTGCTTGACACATAAAAGAAAACTAATGAATGGTGCTCTGTCGCATCTTTGTAAAGCTAATGATTAGCCAGTAGACACCTTGGAGGCTCCAGGATGTGCGCCCATTGAAGAGCCTCTAGTACACACCAGCACTCAGGGAAGTGTATGTAATTTTCCACTCCCTTACCCTTAGCCACGCTGCCCTATGTGTTGATGTATGGATCTATATTTAGGAAAATGTGTGGGTAGCAGAAACATCTGCAAAGGCCTCAGACAACCAAAGAAGGAGAAAATGCACCTTACACACATATCAGAGTTTTTCTAACAATTAACCTGCAAGATCTGAAAAGAAAACGTGAGAGGGCATCTCTACATGAAGTGAATCCAGTACTACACTAACAATCTCAACACACAGTACTTTCTATAGTGTGTGTAGTGGGGTTTATTAGATCATACGTACATCTGAATGTCTTCAGTTTATCAGATCTATTATGTCTATTGTTTAATACCCCAAACCCAATTTTCAGTCTGGTAATTCAGTTACACTTCTTTGTTAGGTAGAGCCTTATGTATGTCAGCTGTAGTAATGGAGCAATAAAGAAACTGCTGCAGTGTGTATTACCCCAGAACACAGGAGAAAGCATGCAAACGGTTTCAGATTTAACCGCAACAATATAGTGCACAATGCAAATATGATTAAAACGGGATTTACCTCAGGGACTTTTAACACCTCAGAAGGATCGATGCCTTGACAATAGCCTACCTGGAAGCTATAGAGAAGAAGAAAGAGGCGTTGGATGGTGGGGACTGTGCTACACTGTGCATAAGGCTGTCAGTGGATGCTCAGCGTTTCGGAAGAATAGGGATTAATGACTCGGGTTGGTGGTCGCTCCGGATGCTGCGTTAACCCCTCCGAGCGCGCGGCGGAGAGAGAGGCGATGGCCTTTGTTGTGGCCACGCTGAAGGCTAGATCAGATGTAGGGATGCACGGAGCTCGGTGCTGCCCAGCGTTTGCAGAACGTGCAGAAAAAAATCTGCACACATTATCTAGAGAAGGCAATGCTGCACAAACCGGTCAGTGTGTGTCCTGCAGCTGCAG
Organism: Brycinus macrolepidotus; assembly: GCA_037974445.1. Taxonomy (NCBI): domain Eukaryota; kingdom Metazoa; phylum Chordata; class Actinopteri; order Characiformes; family Alestidae; genus Brycinus; species Brycinus macrolepidotus. Next base: position 21,314,807 of record JBBPCZ010000002.1, read on the forward strand.
CTGCACATGCCTCACCTGCTTACGGTACTGCATCACACTCTCACACACACACATATGCATGCACTACAATACACTACAACGCACTAGGCTCCCTGCGCCCGGCACGCTGCGCGCTCTGCAGAATGGAGCCACCCCGCAGCTGAAGGCAAAGCTTCTCCTCTGCTGTGGGTGTGTGTCCTCGTGAGCCGTGGGGGCCGGCCTACCTGTGCCTTTTTTTGGGGAGCTGCCCTGGCGGAACGAGTGCGCGACGCAAGCGGTCAAGCAGAGACCATACTGAGAGCTGCTCGCTCTCCTCCTCCTCTTCCTCTTCCTCCTCTTCCTCTCCCTCTCCTTCCTCCTCCCGGCAACTCGCGTGACGCCGAGGGTCGTCTTCCGTCTCTCGAGCGAGGGCGGGGTGGGCTGCTCCTCTTCCACACAGGGGCAATTTACAGTGGTGGCAAGTCCGAGTCCTCGATTCACCAATTCTATTCAAAGAGCCGATTCATTCGAGCCGGCCTCTGAATCAGTGAGTCGAACAAACGATTCATTTTGGGTTCAAAATAGTTAATTTATTCATAGACAGAAAAAAAAGCAGCACTAATACAACTTACTGAGTGTCCGAGGCATTTTGGCAGTTTCCAGTGAATCTGGATTCTAGATGGCTCACCCAGCTCTGGCTCCACCCCTCACCGCACACCCACCTGTGCCTACTTGCTAATGACCACCCAGCATCTTTATTTTTACTTTGTAAGACTGTTATACCCCTTTGATATCTTACAAAGGTATCTTAACTGGCATTATTTTAAAATGATGAAGCAGAGTTCCTCCAATAACCTCTGGATCTCCAACATCACTGAAGACATGCACTTGTAGTCTTGTGGTGTTTCTGTTCTGTTCTTGTGTTGCACCATGGTCATGAAGGAATGTTTTTTTCGTTTCTCTGTGTACTGTGTGTATATGGTTGAAAGGACAATAAAAACCTACTTCAAGACTACTTCAAAACCTGACCAAGCGCTGGCATGAACACAGGTAGAGGCTGCTAATGAGTCCATTCACTGAAAACAGGCTGTTGAGTGGTCAAGAAAAGGGGGAGGTGGGCAGTGACAGAGGCAAAGTAAGCCAAAGAGAAACAGAGAATAAGTTGAGAGCATGTAGAAGCTTACAAGGAGGAGCCGCCCTCACAGTCATTCTACAAATCCATAAAAAAATGGATATCCATAAAAATGTTCCATTAGCACAAACTATTCTCATCAAATATGCAGCCTGTGTTGAAACATGTGCATTAACCTGCATGCATGTACATTAATCAGGGTATAAATGGACCACTCCAGTGACTAAGAAGAGTACAGATCAGCTTGCCTGCCAATCAATACTCATTGGAGTGTAACACAGGCTATAGGCCTTCGCTGTGTGGAGCAGACCGAATCTGAGCATTATGGATGAGCTTAGCATGTGTGTGTGTGGGTGAGTGATTGTCTGAACCTTAAAAAGAGAATTAAACAAGCAAGTATAGACACAGACATTGCATCAACATTGTACTCTTTTTATTGACAAAAGTACAACAGTATTATATATAAATAATGTTCACGTTTACTACCAGAATCACTTAGAATCTATGAGTTTGATTCAGTTTACCACAACAATCAAGTGTGAACAGAAATTAGTATAATATGAGTGAGGGGTGAGGTAAATCTGTGCATAGCTACACTATATGGACAAAAGTTTTGGGACGCCTGATCATTACACCAATAGGGACTTTAATGACATTGCATTCAAATACATAGACTTTAATATGGAGTTGGTCCGCCTTTGCAGCTATAACAGCTT
>JBBPCZ010000002.1:21321623-21366209 GCA_037974445.1 Brycinus macrolepidotus
CATCGTCTGCCTCTTGACTTCAAACGCCTTTGGAAAACAAGTCATTTTTTGGGGGTTTGTGTTTTTCCTCCCTGGTCTACTCTCTCAGGTTTAGCTGACCTATAAACCATGGTGTAACCAGAGGCCTGTGTGAGGCCCCTCTCAAGCTATGCTGATAGAAGCCTGAACTTGACATCATCTCGCAGGCATGTATAGGGTAGTTTGGGAGTCTGCGGGTATAAAATGAGGTGCAATTTTGAAATACTTTTAAGCATCTGTGCTTGAGATAAAGACTAGTTAGAGACGAGCAGATGCCATTCATTTAGCTTTAGCTACATACTTGCATGATGTGCAAGCTCAATGGCTGTTACCTAGAAAGAGTGGAACTTTCTAGTGTGAACATTCATTTTTGAAAAATAAAATGAAATTGTGACATGAAAAGTGAATGTTGTGAAGTGAAATTGCTCGTAAAGCAGTCAAAACGACTTTAGAATGTTTTAAACCTTAAGTAAATAAACATGTTTAAATGGTTCATAAATGGTCAATGAAGTCAGTTTCAGAGGAGATTCTGAAGAGTCATGTTAAATGTAATGTTTTGTAAACTGATCTCTGTTATATCGGCTGCATGACATTTTCAGTCTAAACTAACACATGATTTTGGAAAAATGAGCAGATATGTTAAAGGGCCCATATTCTACACTTTATGTATGTATGTATGTATGTATTTATTTATTTATTTGTTGGGGTTCACTTATTTCATTTATTTGGTTTTATACAGCAAAATAGTTATAACCCTTTAACAATTAGTCTTTTTGTGTTGCTGTGCCTTTAAGACAGATATATGTAAATGACCTTTCTTCTGATTGGATGTTCTGTATTGCATATGAAAAGTGAAAGGGCAGGGCTAAACTACTGTAGGCTGAATAGGCAGAATAGGTGACACCACAAAAACAGGGGAAAAAGCTGTTTACATAGATTAGACATCTGGTCCATTTCAGACTTTAACACATTTAAAACATATATTAATAGTAAATTTGGTTTTCCATGATATGGGCCCTTTAACCCCAAAGTCATCATGTACACTATATGGACAAAAGTATTGGGATACCTGACCATTACACCAACAGGGACTTCAATGACACTTCATTCAATACATAGACTTTAATATAGAGTTGGTCCCCCCTTTGCAGCTATATCAGCTTCCACTCTCATTGGAAGGATTTTAGAGTGTTTCTGTTGGAATTTGTGCCCATTCATTCTGTAGAGCATTTATGAGGTCAGGCGCAGATGTTGGACGAGAAGGCCTGGCTCGCAATCTCTGTTCCAGTTCATCCCAAAGCTGTTTGATGGGGTTGAGGTCAGGGCTCTGTGTGGGCCAGTCAAGTTCTTCCACGCCGAACTCATCCAACTATGTCTTTATGAATGCACTGGGGCACAGTCATGCTGGAATAGAAAAGATCCAAACAGTGCCCACAAAGTTGGAAGCATGGCATTGTCCAAAATGTCTTGGTCTGCTGAAGCATTAAGATTGCCCTTCACTGGAAGTAAGGGGCCTAGCCCAAACCCTGAAAAATATGTGAATTATAATAACCTCTTCTCACCAGTCATTAAATTTCAACATTATTTCAGTACATATACATAGTTTGTGCATTGTGATTCTTTGCTACGTGTCATAAAGTTTGTGGATACCTGCCCTTCCAAAGTTTCTTCTGAAATCAATGGTATTAATAGGGAATGTGGCCTTAGCCCTCACACCACTTTTCTGAGGTAACCTCTACTAAGCCTCTACTCTTCTAGGAAGACTTTACATGAGATGTTGGAAAATTGCTGTGAGGATTTGATGAGGATTTGTGTGGTATTTATGGTCTATTGTGACTGTAGTAATTGGGAACAGGTGTGCTGAGAATTTGGGAGAGGGATGGAGGGGTAACAGGTGAAATTGAGTCCCATGTTGCAGCAGGTGCTGCTTCAGTGGGTGTAACAGTTTTTCATTATGTACAATCTTTTAACCATTTTCAAGCTGTCATTCTTCTTTCTTCCTTAAATCAGCCTAAAAAATGGCCTCCTAGTAAATTTAACACTGATGAAATTAACGTGCAGGTTTAAGAGCTAAATTGCTAGCCTTAAACTCTTGTCTGTAAATGTGTGGAGTAGAGAAGGAAAACTAATAACCTGGACTAAAATCCCATTTTTGAAAAAAATGAACAAAGTGATAAACCAGCAGCCAGTTATCTAAAGTGGGTTAATTTTAATTAAAGTATTATGCTTTTTTAAATGTTCACTTCCCTTCCAGTAAATGAAAGAAATGTGTAGAAAATTTTAAAAAAAAATTAAAAATACAATTACATATTACTGGGAGACTTTATATTAATACCAGTGCATAACATTTAAAAACTTAATTCCCTTCTTGCAAATATGAATAGAGATTAAACGAAAACAGTAAATAATGAAAATACACCAAATATGATTCTATTATTTGATATTTGATATAAAACTGATGGATAGTGCGATGTTAAATTGTTTGTTTATTTAATAAAATCGCCAGGATCACTAAACATATTCTAGTAAATTTATCTGGAACATATCTTAATTGTCTCTATATTCCTGATAACAGAAGACAGAAAAGTTTATTTTTCTCTCTGTTGAGTAGGATCTGTTGCTTCAACAAATGACAAATTTTAGGTCAAAAATGAGGAGAAGCATCTTCTGACCAGATGGTATAGAAGGAAAACCTAAGGCGACGTTGCAAAAATCTAAATTGGATCTGGGTATTTCTACACGGGTAAACCTCTTCCATCTTAATGCTGAAATAGTTTTCTTTAATTCATTGTAGATTGATCAGGGATTGATCTTTTGGATTTCTTTTTGTTGAGATATGAGTTTAAGGGAATTTGAGTTCAGATCCAGACTGTAAAAAGTTACTGGGTCAAAGTAAATAATGTTAAAAAATCATCTGAGGTTGTGTTTGGTTAAATCTGATTACTCATGACTAATTATTATTATCAATTAACTTGATTTCTGCTCTCATATTCTTAACTGCAGCAATCAGTTCTGCAACGACACACCAAAACCACTCTCCACCATCAGAACTAGATGCACAACACACATCAGTGTATTTCAAAAGGAAGTTACCTCTTTTCCATTTAAAAAACATTAAAATATCCATAAAAATGTTATTTACTTAAAACTCTGTTCACTTACAATGTGGTCTTGATGGTAGATTAGTAAAGGGGGGCGTTTGTTCCCTGTATTTCAGATTTGATCTGTCTCTGTAAAGGTATCATTAACACGAAGGAGCTTTTAATAGCTGTACTTGCTTTATGTCTCATAAACCACAGCAAGTTTCTCAAGGCGATATTTCCCATATTGTAATTAAGTCTTGTATTACTTCGTATTGAAATATTTTGTAACCAGAGATGGGTGGTGACTAGCTCCATTTACTCAAGATTCACTTTACTGTCCCACACAGTAGGAGATCTGGGGTTCCACCCAAGCTGCATCCATTGAGAAAAACATTCCACATACTTAAGACAGGAAGAAGAAACATTAACAACACATAACAATATATTACTCAAAACATACAGTAAAAAAAGATGAAGAAAAACAAACACTGAATGTAAAACCAATAGTGCTAAAAAGCTGGGCTTATCATTGCCCTCTTTAAAATCTGCTGCCATTTAATTTTTGTTGAAGTAAGAATAAAAGAGCTTCTAAGAGCTTTGGCCTCTAGCTTAATCTATCAAGTTCAAGTTCAAGTTGGCTTTTATTGTCATCCATCCGCATACACAGTATACGACTGAACGAATCTGCGTTTCTTACAGTCCCAGGTGCACGGACAGCACAAAAAAAAAAAAAAACACAACACACAACATACGACATGAAGACAAAAAGTAAAACAAGACAGTGTAACAAGTATCAGTGCAACAAACATTTAGGAGGACAGGCAGGAGATATCTTTTGAGGTAGAAAGAAAGCAGCAGATATATACTGAGGAAGTATAGTGCAGTGCAAAGATGCCAAATATGTGCAAGATGTTTTCTGTGTGTATGTTCAGTGTAGATGTGCAAAAAGGTTCAGTGCAAACAATGCTAATGTCCATAGCAGAGTACAAAGTACAGGGTGGCAGTGCGTAATTATGTGCAATGTCTGGAGGGAGGGGGCTGAGGGCACTGGATGGGGTTTAAGAGGATCTGGAGTTGGGTGGTGACAGGGAGTTCAGGAGTCTGACAGCTTGGGGAAAGATGCTGTTGCGGAAGCTGGCTGTGTTTGTCCTGATGCTGCGGAACCTTCTACCTATTGGCAGGTGGTCAAACAGCGTATGTGATGGGTGGGAGACCCTGTACAATAGCAGAGGCTCTGCGCAGACAGTGTGTCTTGAAGATGTATTGAATTGAGGGGAGGGAGATCCCGATGATCTTCTCAGCTGTCCTCACTATGCGTTGTAGGGACTTCCGTTCTTGTGCTTTGCAGTTCCCAAACCACACAGTGATGCAGCTGGTCAACACGCTCTCAACAGTTCCTTTGTAGAAGGTGGTGAGGACAGGTGGTGGCAGACTGGCGCATTTTAGACTCCTCAGGAAGTGAAGGCGTTGTTGTGCTTTCTTTACGGCAGAGTGTTGACGGTCCAGTTGAGGTCTTCAGAGATGTCCTGCTGAATATACCTTTTCTTCAATTCCATTTCAGTCTTTCATATTTAGTTCCTGCTTCTTTCCTCTATTTTCTTCTTCTTTGCTACTTTTCTGACTCTCACATTCAAGGTTTAGTATTTCATTTTGGACCAAAAGGATCCTAAAATGAGATGAATTGTGTCTTTGCTGGATGCTGGGTGCATTAACAGGTCCTATTGCAGTTCTATGTGGTGGGGGGTTGGACCTAGGTGCTCTGATGTTTTTGGCTGTTTTTTTACTCTGAAGTCACAGATTATGTGACGTTACCCACCTCTAGCTCTAACTTTAGAAACATTTACCTCATTGACAGTGTGGGAAGGTAGAAATTCCTCAGCATCTCTTGTCTGGTTTAGCTAAGGTTTGCACTGCATTGGGAAAGGCTGTGAAGCTGGAAAGACCACTGCAGCTTGCTTCTGCACTATATTGTTTACACTATCACAAAGTCAAGGACACTTCCACATTCAGTGAAAATGTTTCTCTCAAAATCTAGACTTAAAAGTATGTTTAGTATGCAGGTGTTGCATATCTAGACTGTATCTAGAAATTAACCAGCAACAGTTTTGTAAAGAGTAATACAATGTTCTTTCTTTTTTTCTTTCTTTCTTTCTTTCTCATCTGACAATAACCGAAACTGCTTCTAAATCTTTCCCTACAGGCCACAGTGACATGAAAGGCTGCGTGAGAGTGTAAGGAACTGCAAACTATTCAAAGTGTGAAGGCTTCCTGTTGTTACACAGACCTCTGCAGCCACTGTCTGTAGAGAAGGATGGAAAACAATCACAAAGAGTCGAGATGACCTCATGAGTTAATGTCACTGGTCAGGCACATTTGCAATTTCTCTTTTTTACTTTGTTTTTTATACAGGAGTTTTGGTGTTAATTTGATTTAATTCAGTTATTGAAGGATGTCCTTTATGTTAAGAACATATTCCTGAATTATGCTGTTTCTGACCGTAAATTGCTCCCAGTCCAATATTACTCTTGACATTAAAAATGCCATAAAGGGTTCTTTGGGAATTGCCATGGAAGAAACACTCTCGGTTCCCTAAAAATGTTTGGACAAAAGATTTGTGAATGTGAAGACTTTTTAAAAGCTTTAAGAAACTTCAAATAATGTAATGGTTGTTTGCCAATTAAGGGCCTTAACAGAAATGTAACAATATGTGGAGGTTCTTTGAAGGTTCTTCGCCCTCATACATCTCATCCATGAAAATGGTTCTCTGCAGAAGCATCCACTGAAAGGTTTTAGGGAACCAAAAGTAGTTCTTTAATGGCATTATAATGAGAACCATTTTTGACACCTTTATTTAACAATAGCCACCAAACTCAACCAATGTTTATGATTTTGTTATGCTATTGTGTTTTTGTCTTTTGTTTCTGTATTTTGCTCATCTCAATCAAATATAATACTATATTTCATTCACAACAAAATATTTCATGCTGCCATTTGAGGAATTTCAGGTTTTTGAGGGTCCACTTACACCTTCATGTCACTGGAAATTGATCCTGCAAAAAATGTCCAAAGCACATGCCCCCAGAATCCTTCCAGCAGTGTTGCAGAAAGTTCAGCTCTGGACCTGCTTTGTTGTTGTTGTGTTTAATTAAGCCATGGATCAGCCCAGTGTTTCAGGGCTCTACTCTTACTGACTTTATTCGGAGAACCGCTTTAAGGTTAAATCTGCAGTACATTTAAGATTGTGAGGAATCTTATTGCGTAACAATGGCTCGGTCTGAGGCAGCTGAAGAGTGAGTAACATGCAAGCTGTGTTGATAGATTTGATAGTGATGTTTTGAGTACTGAATGTGGAAAAAAATTCTCTCACTGCGAGATGGGATCAAGATTGCTTTAGGTTTTACTAAACCTACCGACTACTGTGGAGATATGGAAAGAACTGATGCTTCCTTTATATGAGCAACATGTTCCTGCCATATAATAAACTTTTGTCTGGATGTCGTTCTTATATGTGCTATAGGTAAGAGATCTTCTTGGTCTGCTACACCAAATAAGTCAGCAGATCTCTGAGATGGGTAGGGGGAACCATATACTGTAATCATCTTTGGGGAATTTCTGGTCAACTCAGGCCCTGAAGTGCCCTACCTCCAACCATCTGCTCTACTGGTGGGGGTAGTCTGAGGGCAGATCACTCTGTTTCCATGGCAACCCCCTGCCCCATTCCCTATATAGTATGAGGGCTTCTGTTGTGTCCCATTCACCTTTCCGCTTGTAACTTGACCACAAATGGGGGACAGAGAGACAACTGGGCAGTGGGGGCCTTTGCTATAGAATAAGAGATTCACCAATTATCCTTGTGGTGTGTCTACCAGTGCCGAAACAACAGAGTAGAAGGGCTGTGTAATCCACCCCACCCCCACTGCCTTGTACCCCCTGCCCCCCAAACACTCCCACACACTCACTGGAAAAAACAACTCGGCGGGAAACGTACCCCTTGTCTGCTCAACCTATTTGTCGATGCTCCTGCTTTAAATGACTAAAAGGGTGAAAAAAAAGACCTAACAGAATATGTTTTAACATTTGACTTTTTGAGCTTTCAGCCGAGATAAGCTTGTCTGTAACAAAAGGATTTCTTGGTTATTGCATGTGATGCGTTTGACTACAGTTCATGATCAAGCAATATTATTACTGAAATGCAATTCATTTTATATTCATTATACACAACTCAACATGTTTAAAAAGCAGCATATAGTGAAGAATATCTAATAGTAGTGGTAACCTTAGTACTGTCAGTGTTGTTGCAACTCATTCTTGAGAATTCTTGTGGCAAACTAAAAGAGCAATGAAAAAGAACTTTCCCTTTATATAACAACAAGTCTGGTTTTAAAAAAAAAAAGTGAGTTCATTTACAACACAGATGGTTAAAATTAGTGCGTCTGGCACCTGAATGCAGTTCCTTTTAGATCTGCTAATTTAACTGTAACAATGAGGCGAATGTTTATGACATTCGTTAATTAGTGTAGCATGTAAACCGGTGTCCTGACTCAAGTCTGCAGGTGTTTTGGTGCACAGGCAATCAATAAACACTGCCTATCCGCTGGAAAATTACTCCAGAGGTTTGTGTCTGATGTATGAGATGTGATAAGGCAGATGTTTTGAATTTGGAAGTCTGTTTTCCCGTCAAAACCAGCATGGGGAGCAATAAAAAAACACCACAAAGCAGGCCGCATTGCTTAGGTGTAGTTATCTGACATGGTGCCCCAGATATTTGACCGAGTACTCTTGCAAGAAACAAACATATCTTTCAAGGAGTCTCGGAGCTTCCATTAAATTACCAGTGGCATGCGGAAAATGGCCAGGGCAGGGAATATCAACAAAAGGACTTATTACAAGGGTTGGCATGGAGATTGTCTCAAGTATGCAATAGCAGTATTGGAGCTGTCCAGGAAAAATGTGCTCCTCTACTGCTTTAGTTATGCCTCAGCATGACAAACTCTTTGTACCAGAGTTTTGCTTTCCCCCTCTTTGCTTTTGTAATATGGAGGGTGTTTTATAATCCTTCATCAACCACAGGAAAACTAAAAGCATGGTTACGTGACCGAGATTTCATCACCACAAGCCACACCTCTTCACTTTTATGACAAGATGACTAAGCTCACGAAAACAAAGCTGTGGTGGCATCAGCACAAGAAGTTATGGAAGTGTTTAGTCACACGCAGCCCGTCAGACGGCATAACCACTCAGACCTCAACCTTAATGCTAGTCCATCAAAAAGATGCACACAGCCTCCTGCATTCCCCCCTCTGTCTCTAAAATTAACAATACAATCATTGATACACTTTCAGAGATATAAGTTGTACTTGCAATCCACGTGGCAATACAATATTATTCTTATGCCCACAGTTTTACATATAATTATTGGTTAATGGTTAATGTCACCTCCAAAACCTTTTTTCAGTTTGATAATTCTCGCTCAGTGAGTAGTTTTTAAACAGTCTTTGGCTCGGATTTCGAAAGTATGTCCCTAGCGTACTGAACAAGAACTTAACCAGCTTTGCAAGTGACTGTTAATGTGTAAATGTGTGACTGTTAATGTCGAAATGTGTAACTGTTACTTACAGTTCTTTGTACATGTAAAGTACAGGTATGAAAATGCAAATGTATCTTCAGATGTTTTAACGATCAGTTGCTGAACTGCTAAAAGCCCATTAAAAAGCTTGTCAGTTCATTCAAATTCAGCCATTAATCTCACTTTCCTGGAATGTGTCCCTTTTGACGACATGATCCACTATATGTGTTTTTGGGGTTTTTTTTAGAAAAAACAGCTCCGAGAGGAAGATGAGAGCATGAGAGATAGGAAGCCCTCGAACACTTCGTCCTTTGATAAAAATACAATTGAGGAAAGATCTCAAATAACAATGACTTCCGAACATCCTCTCCAGCAGAAAGCCAGGAAGCTGTTGGTGTTGCAGTGGTCACATGCTGCCGGTGTGTCATGTCAGAGCCCTAGGATTAGTGCATTTAGTCCATTTCTGCAGCTCAGCTCCACTTTCAGCAAGGCCTGTTTCATTAAGAGAGTTCTGAACGATTTTTAGTACAGGTACATTTCCTCCTCCTCGATGTTTTATTACCTAAAACATGCTGTGTAAGTTTTGCTAAGTACCATTAGCTCGGTTGATTCAAGTCCTGGAGACTCTTTATATTTGAGTTTCCCTGCTCTGATACACTGCTTTCGAGTCATCTGGTAGTAATGAAACTTTTATGAGCTGAGTCAGGTGTGTTAAAGCAGAGAAAACATAAAAAATGTGCAATTGGTTTGAGACTGAGCCCACCACAGTAGCTTTCCAAGTTCTTCCAGCAGTTTATCCAGTCTTGGGATCTCAAGTAGGATTTTTAATAAGCGTTTTCCATTTTTTTAAAATCAATTCAACAAAAACTACTTGCAGTATAATAAGAGAAAATGCTGTATGTGTTATACCTAGAATAAACCATTTAATTGAACCTATCTGATTGAGTTTATTACATGTCATTTTTATCCTTTTCACAATCAAAGTATTGTGAAAGGTGTCCGTCCTTTGTGAGTAGATTTAATATAAATTCACTTTCTAACCAAATGATTTGATCCAATTGAGAACAAAAATCTCAAATTTTGATTGGCCAAAAGAAAAGTAAAACTTCAGAAATGGACATTAATGTGGTATAAATTGTGTATGTGGAGTTAGTCAGATGGAAGGAACTGCTTCACAAAAATAAAAGAATGGATTCAGGAGATGAGCTTGAATCAGTGAAGTGCCAGACAAGAAGCGCAACTATGGTTTTAATGCGTAGATTTAATATGAACTCACTTTCTAACCAAACGGACCAAAAGAAAGGTAAAAATTCAGAAATGGACATTAATGTGGTATAAAATGTGGGAAGGTGTAACACAAATCATCAAAAAGCCAGTGTAGGGGTTCCAGAGAGAGTAAAATAAAAAGAAAAGATAATTCAGAGAGTCAGGAGATGAGTTTGAATCAGTGATGGGCCAGACAAGAAGCGAGTAGATTTATAAAATGAGTAGCTTTAATATGAACTCACTTCTAGTCAAATGATTTGATCCAAATGAGATTTTTTTTTTTTTTAAATCAAGAGATTGGCCAAAATAAAAGTAAAAATTCAGAAATGGACATTCATGTGGTGTAAAATGTGTGTGTGGAGTTAGTCAGATGGAAGAAACTGCTTCACAAAATTAAAATTAAAATGATTTTTTCAGATTCTTTCAGGAAAAGTTGAACACAAATCCTCAGAAGCCAGTGTAAGGATTTCATAGAGTGTTAAATAACAAATAAAAAAATAAATCAGTGAGTCAGGACATGAGCTTGAATCAGTGAAGTGCCAGAGGAGAATAAGTCAATTTCATATGAACTCACTTTTTAACCAAATGGTTTGATCCAACTGAGAACAAAATCTAAAAAAAAAATTCAGATTTGGCCAAAAGAAAAGTAAAATTTCAGAAATGGACATTAATGTGGTAAAGTGTGTGTAGACGTAGACGAAAGGAACTGCTTCACAAATCTAAAAGAATAGATTCTTTCAGGAAAGGTCTAACCCATAAATCCTCAAAAGCCAGTGTAGCGATTTGATAGAGTGTAAAATAAAAAGAAAAAGATAATTCAGTGAGTCAGGAGATGATCTTGAATCAGGGATGAGCCAGAATGGTGGGGGGTGTCAGTGTTGGGACCCTGCAGAGGAGGTGGGGTGTCAGAGGGGGAGGAGGAGAAGGAGGGGGAGGAGGAGAAGAAGGGATTCCGGGAGGCTCTTTGTCCACAAGCTCTTTATAGCACCCCGTCAGAGAGGGGGAAGGAGCCAGTTACCTAAATGGGTTCATGAGGAGCTAGAAGATGTTCTAAAATGTGCTGATCCTCTTCTCTTCACTTCAGCTGGAGAAAAAACCAAAGGAGAAGGAGTGGAGATCTCGTAGTGGTACGTTTTTCCTTTAGGTTTAAATAAAGCCAGCAGTTGAGGCTTGGCCTGAACTTACTAATAATGTCTACATTCATGAACTAAGGGCAGTTTAAAAAGATTTGTATGATCTCTTAGTTCTGTTAATCATTTTTTTTTACCTGCTTTAATGGTCTGTCTGGTGTAAAATCCTCTGGTTGTGCTGTTTTTGAGGGGCTCTCCAGTCCTTCCCGCCTCTGAGAACAATAGTAACACCGAACTGTATCGCTTCTCTCGGATTCCTCTCACTTTTCTGACTTTTTCTGGGATTAACAGGTTAAAAAGGTGTTATTAAAAGAGTTTAATGTCGGTGAAGGAGCTCAGAGCCTGACAGCTTGTTAGAAGAACGAGTCTGAAGTTGGAGTCCGGTTCTCCACTCCAGCCCCTTTATTGGAATTTTTCCGTTCCACCTTAAAAAATGCAATAGTAACATATGAGGCGCGTGCACGTGAGTGTGCATGGATCTCATGCGGTTTTTAAGGTGGAACCGACACTCGTGGTAGAGAGGCCAAACGCAGCTCCCGAGGCGACACGTTGCACGCGCCACCCAGTCGTGAAAAAAAACACGCCGAAGTTCAGTAAACACTTCGTTATTTTTGTTTTTATTGAGTAAAGTTGCTACTTTGTACCTCACTTGTATCAACAAAAAGCTACATTTGTTACATCTTCTGTCTCTAATGATACATGAGAGAGAACTTCGTTTCGTTCTTGTGACAGTAGTATGCTCAGTGCAACAAGAACGAGTAGAACAGAAAAAAAATGTATAAACAATAATGCAACGCAATAACAAGAACATCAGTGTAACAAATAATAGTGAAGAAATAACAAACAACACGAGATGAATCCTCTGAATTTGGACTCTTTCCTACACACAACTCGTTTTTTCCTCACCAACACCAACATGAAATCTTTATATCATGATTATCTTATTTTCTCACTATTCGTGTGTGTGTATACTCCTCACAGCTACTTCAGTGACTCTGATAGGTAGGCCATGTGGTATCTATTGTCCGAGGTTGTTTTTTCTGCCTGAAAGGCTCTGATGTTGGTTGTTTGTTCTTCACCAGGCTGTTTTGGAAAAATTATAGGAGAGAAGCAAAGAACTGAAGCCTCAAAACAGTTACAAGGCCTGTTTTTGAAGGCCTGTTTGTCCTGTGTCATTTTTACGTTTCTCTTAAATACTGAAACTCATTACAGGTTATGTAAACTGACCATTGATATTGCTGTTTTCCCACATTTCCACTTTTTGAGAAAAGGAGAGAAGCAAAGAACTGAAGCCTTTTGGCACATATTAGGCCCCTTTGAAGGCCTGTTTTTCCTTTTTTTTACATTTCTTTTAAATATTTAAAGTTATTACAGGGTGTGTAAACTGACCATTGATAGTTTTTTTCCCCCACGTTTTCACTTTTTGTATAAGTTGTGCTTCATTTTGCTCTTCTATCACAGAGGTAAAGGCGATACGAGTTGGAACCTTAACTACTCTCCCAGATGTCTCCCACAAAGCAGCTCTGTTCCTCTGAAGTTAATGCCTACCCTCCCAGCCTGTAATGCTCCCCCTGCTTTGCTGGGGAAGGAGTATGGGTTTTCAAAGTGCCGGTCAAGATCAAGCTTGTCCCATGGTTAAGAATTGGGATTCAGGTCCAGAACACTTCTCAAACTTTTCAGTTATCTGAGCCTAGGTGTCTTTGTTTGTTTCTTTTGGTTTGAACATCTGTCTTGCCTGATGGAGTGGGTCTGACCACTTGATGCTGCTTATTTTTCGGTTGCTTTCTTAGATAATAAATTTCTTTCCTCTTGGTGGTGAAATCTAATAAACCCCATCCATCTGGTTTCTTTTCACTAAAGGAAATTAACTCTTCCTCGTTCCATTTGGGGTATTTGGAATTATGTACCAGCGGGACTGTAGTAAGATTGCCCATCTGCAAGCAAGGTGTAGCGACTGAGGAGTGTTGTGAGTTGAGACTAGTTCGACCTGGAGTCGTGTGGAATTGGAGGGCCGGACAGGCAGCAGCTGTGGGTGCAGTTGCATGTCACAACTAGTTGATTGTGCTGGTGAATTCCGAACGGATGTGTCCCTTTTGCACCAAGTACAAATTGCAGTGATTTTGTGCCTGGTTCAGAGCCCAGCATGACTTTTACTGTGCGGACACGCAGCCTCCAATAAATCCTGCCAGCTCACGCTTTGACTGCAGTTTACCATTAACGTCACATTGCCTGCAGTTATTTAACACACGCCCACACCCAGTCACAATTTCATTCTTATTTCACTGTGCGCTAAACAACTTCCACGAAAACTAGAAGTGAGCCAGGTCTTATGATAAGTAAGTCCTGGGCTTATTTGGGCATGCTCCTGCTTGTCCTGCGAGGGAATGGCATTCCTCCGTCATGAATATTCCAGAACCTGGCACAAGTTAAAAACTGTGGGTCACAGAGAGTTGCATGTGAAGTGGAACCGCTGCGTTTGGTAAGAGAGTCTCAAAAAGGACTGTTTGCTGTAGGTGGAGGAGGTGGACCTGTAGACACTGACTGTCTTGTGTAAGTTACTTGCACAGTTCAAACACTGAGCTTTCAGTGGAGAGGCCTGCTTTTTTTTTTATTTGCTGAATTTGAGCAAATAGAGGAGTTGTTTGCTGTTGGTGGCACTGGGAAGCAGCTGGAGAATCAGTTCAGTTAAACCTGTGTTTCTCATTCCTGTGCAAGCCAGCTCAGCTCTTTCAGTTCGTCAACACTCTCCTTCAAACTGACTTGATAAGTAGGTGCTAACCCTCACAGGCCAGGAGGCATTAGAAGAGCATATACCAAAAGGCATTTTCACGCTTGGGTGATACCATCTCTTGAAGGTGCAACCCATTCACCCTCTAATGTGGTATTTTGAAGTTGGCCCACTACACATACCTTTTTAAAATCTTATTTTATAATGCAAATGGAGTAAATGGTCTTCACCAAACTTTATGCTTTTACCTAAATGCACTTTCAAAGCCAAAAAAATCAAGCCTGATAGTTGTTTGTTCCATAAGATGGGGGTGGTGGTGGCCTAGTGGGTAGGATACTTGCCTCTGGACCAAGAGGTCATGGGTTCGAATCCTATCTTCAGCATACCACCACTGGGTTCCTGAGCAAGACCCTTAACCCCAAGTTGCTCCAGGGAGACTGTCCCCTGTAGTTAGGGAATGGAAATCACTTTGGATAAAAGCGTCTGCTAAATCCGTAAAAGTAAGGTAAGTTCCAGGGTCTTTGCAGTTGGTAAAGGGAATGTGGAGTCTTAGTTTGGTGTTGTAGTGGCCCCATCTAGTGGACAAGACATGGGTAGGCATTAGTTGCCTCACTGGTTTCAGCAGTGGGTTCAACACTCCAGGAGCTAAAATTTGAAACTCAGTATTACTGTGTCTTTCCAGTTCTGTTTGTTTTAACCTGACTATTCTAAGAGCCAATACTTAGAAAAACACCTTATCCTATCTTTTTGCTTGTGAACATTTGGAGAAATTGAAATTCCTTGTCAATACCACATTAAGTGAACATATTTTCAAACTACAGAAAAGCTACTGCTGCTGTCGTAGCAATATTTACAGTGACTGAAAATAAATTTAGTCCTAAAATTTGTGATTTGATTTCCTCATTAAAACATTTCAAATGCAGATAAACATTTAAGTGAAGAAGTTACTATCCTTTGAGTTATGAACATAGACTGTCAAAAGTGGTGGTCTAGAATGTTTTTCCTGTGTGTGTGTGTCTTGTTGAGGTCTGACAAATTGTCATCCAGCAAAAATGCCACTTGAGGTGGCTTAAACTTTTCCTGTAGTAATCAGTTGAATTATTGTCATAGAACAGAGCCATTCATATCTAGTTTTATTTTCTTAAAGCAGGACTTCTCAGTTAGCAAGATAACTTAAGCCCAAAGTCAAGTATGTTCATTCTAACAGTGGGCTTAAGTTAATTCAAACTGAGAAGGCTTTGGTTGGGAAATACCATTTGGTCTTGGAGCGCTGGAGTTCACAACAGTTCAAATCAAGTGTTTTAATCAGGGAAATCACTAGAATCCCTACAACTGTACTGGACTCCAAGCCTCCAGAACTGCACCTCATATTCCTTGTTGTAGTCCTGTCTGATGAATAGTAGTCCAAGTCCTAATTTCTTGTCTTTTCTTTTGCAGTACTGAAAGGCGTGTCGCAGCAGTGATATCATGAGCTGGAGTTTCCTTACGCGGCTTCTGGAGGAGATCTCCAACCACTCCACTTTTGTGGGAAAGATCTGGCTCACGTTACTCATTGTATTCCGCATCGTCTTGACTGTAGTGGGTGGTGAGTCCATCTACTATGATGAACAGAGTAAATTTGTATGCAATACGGGACAGCCTGGTTGTGAGAATGTGTGCTATGACGCATTTGCGCCACTCTCGCACGTCAGGTTCTGGGTCTTCCAGATCATCATGATTAGCACCCCCACCGTTATGTACTTGGGCTTTGCCATGCACAAGATCGCCCGCATGGAGGACGATGAGTACAGGCCCCGGTCACACAAGCGCATGCCCATGATCAACCGCGGGGCCAACCGTGACTATGAGGAGGCCGAAGACAACGGCGAGGAGGACCCCATGATGTGTGAGGAGATCGAGCCTGAGAAGGAGAAAGAGCCAGAGAAGCCTAAAAAGAAGCACGACGGGCGGCGGCGTATCAAACGTGATGGCCTGATGAAGGTCTATGTGTTCCAGCTGCTTTCTCGCGTTGCCTTTGAGGTGGCCTTTCTTTTTGGCCAGTACATCCTGTACGGCTTTGAGGTGGCACCCTCTTATGTGTGCACACGGAGTCCCTGCCCCCACACCGTAGACTGTTTTGTCTCTCGTCCCACTGAGAAGACCATATTCTTGATGATCATGTATGCCGTGAGCTCACTCTGTCTGCTCCTCACTGTGCTCGAAATCCTCCACCTGGGTATTAGTGGCATCCGTGATGCTTTTCGCAACCGTGCACGCCGCCACCACCATATAGCCATGACTGGCCAAAGGCCCCTGATGTGCAGTCGGGTCCCAACAGCACCCCCTGGCTACCATACCGCTTTGAAAAAAGACAACACAGGCAAACTGGCCCTGGGTATGAAGCCTGACTACAATCTGGGCGACTCAGGGCGTGAGTCATTTGGTGATGAGACATCCTCCCGTGAGCTGGATCGACTGCGCAGGCACCTAAAGCTGGCTCAGCAACATCTGGACCTGGCTTATCAGAATGAAGAGGGCAGCCCCTCGCGCAGCAGCAGCCCTGAGTCCAACGGCACTGCTGTCGAACAGAACAGACTCAACTTTGAAAAGCAGGAGAAGCAGGGGAGCTCTTGTGAGAAAGGTAAGTCATTAAAATGTAAGATGTTGCAAGTAATGTCCCTGACTCTATTCTCATGAAGTAGTGTTTTGCTCATGCTTGTACACACTCGTGCATCTGGGTCATTCTGTGCCAACTCATTAGGACCTCTCGTTCCAGGTCATGGATATTCTTGAAAAACACATGAAAACTTCTGCTAAATTCATGGAACTTCATGCAAAATCCTAGAGCTATACTTTAAATACTTTATTTTTGTTTTGTTTTTTTCATTTGGACCTCTGGGCTAAATATGATCTTTTTTGTGATTCTTTGTATGTGTATTATAAACCTCACAAATTGCTTAATTTTACTGGATCTTTCCAACTTGACTAAAATTTGAAAGAGTAACTTTTCTTAGTCTAGGCTGTCTTGTGACAGTTGGCATTGTCTTATTGTTTTTTTTCTTCCATAGAGCAGGGCTTCATGATCACACAAACTGCTTAATGATGAAGTATGATTGTGCTCTTTTATACTCCTGAATATGGTGCAGTCCATTTGGCAATAATCCTCCCAAACCTGTTTCATTTGGATTAATCCAGACATGCTTTATTGTTTTCTAATGCTACTAGTTGTTTGAACTCAAGAACTAAGATTAATGTTCTGTGCGGACACACGGACCAAGATGACGTCACTGAGTATGCAAGAAACCAAAGCATTACTAGCTGTAAAGTCCTGAACCCAGTGAAAAACAGGCTCAGTAGGCATCACACATAGATAAAAAACCTTGAAGTCAACACTGATGTTAAAATATCTAAACCCAGTGAATGTAATATTACAGCCACTGATAAATTCTTCAATTAAGTATGAAAATCTTTCATATACCTCCATTAAATATTAAAATTTCCCCATAAAGTAAAAAAAAAAAAAAAAACTTAATAATCAAAATGTGATAGAACCGTAACTATATTAATCCTTCACAGAATCAAAATCTGGTTGCAAGAAAGTGAAAACTTCAAATATTTTTTGAAAATGCAAGGTTCCTCATTTCTACAAAATGATTTGTATTAATCTGATTACTGTAAACATTCAGCAACAACTGCTTACATGAATACATATTGCAAATTTTTACATACATTTCAACCCAATCCAGTGAAAAATAAGTCACTGGTTCATAAAACACATACAAAGAATTGCAAAAATTGACCTTTAGCTGCGAATGGCACACATCAAAAATATAGCTGTTGGATTTTGCAAGGTCACCATGAATGTAGTTTTTACATGAGCATTTTGGGAAAACCATGACGTCCTGAATTCTGGATGAGTTAGCATGGAATGACCCATTCTGATGATTAAAGGAATCAAACCTACAGTTTTTCACTTGTAGTCAATCAGCCAGGGTTGTTTATGGTCCAAATTGTGCTGCTTTGGTTTCGAATTGGAACTGTGAGGCTGGGATGTTGCTATTAAACACCAAGTCAATAGTTGCCCAAAATGTTTCTGTATATACACCACCAATTTTTCTCAACCTGTTCAAACTGCATCTAGCTCTTCATTAAGGTCAGGCTGCTGACATGGTTTAGGACACAGGATGACTTGCTGGTTGCAGCATTCTGCTACATGTTGATGTTTCGTTCATTTTTATAGCTCGCTGAAAAACACTGTTTTTGCTTTTCCTCTAGGTATCAGAGCCTGAGTCTGAGGCCTTCTTGGCTGCCAAAGCACAATCCACTGGTTGAGGTTGGTCAGCTGAAAAAAGGACACGAACACTCGAGGTTTTTTTTGTAGGGTTTTGTTTAATAAAGCAATATGACACACTTTTTGTTTGTGTGAGAGCATGCCGGTGGACAGAGAGGATGCTGTGCAGTATTATTGCAAGAACATTTCAGCAGCCAGTACTTGAGGACCAGTCTGCCTAACATTCCAAAGGACCCAAGAGCAAGTGAAACCTTTCCTTTCTGTAGGTGACTTTGTAGGCTATGCTTTTTTTTTTTTTTCCTTTCAGTGTGTATGTCAGAGGAGAATATTTTCTTCCATATATTAAGCTCACTTCTGATGGAGTGCCAAGGGTTACATCTCAAAAATGCCTTAAATTTTTAACTGGGGTTTGCATCTTTTTTTTTTTTTTTTTTTTTTTTTTTGGTGTGTGTTTGTTTTTTTGTTTTTTGTTTTTTTGGGTTTTTTTTGGTCGTTCCAAAAAGAAACAGATGAGCCAATGTAAAGCCACAATAGACTTTTTGGTTAGCCTAGGTACTTATAGGACAAGTATGTTTTTTGTGTTTAGTAGTGAGCCGTAATTAGTACTTGCATGTATCTGTGAACCAGTGTCAACCAAGGGCTTTTAATTGTTAATAATGGTACATTGTTACTCAGTTCTGATTTGTAGAGTTTGAGTGGAAAGGTTGATTCTCCCGAGTAGCATCAACCATGGACCTTTGTTTAAAGTTCATGTAAAGGTGTTCTGGTCTTAGATTAAGGTTGACTTTTTTTGTAACCGTTTATTTGAAATTGGGCTTGTATGTAGTAAAGTATATCTTTGCGAAATATTAAGGATCTGAAAATACACCAAAATACATGTTCTTGTTTTCACTAGGTCATAACATTGATCTAAGACCAGCACTGTTGTAAGTAGACTTGAAGTTTGCATATGATCCCAGACCAAAATCACTGTTTGCAATGTTATTTATAGGTGTCCAAGTGGCCTCATTTCCACTGTTTGAAATATACATTCCATTGGTACTTTGCATTCTGAGCTGATTATTGATGTTGCACAACAAACCCAGTCATAGAATTCTGCGATTGCATTTTTGATATTAAACTGCAAACTGTAAAAGCAGTCTTCTCTTCATATATTGTCTATATTCTCACCACAGTCCCCCTTGGGCCATATGAGATCCTCTCAATGGCATTGATGGTATGACTTGGGTTTGTATGTTGAGAAAATACATCTCCGTTTCTGTTTCTTGGGAGAACTGGAAGCCAGTGCCGTTGGTGTGGAACAGCAACATGCTGCGCAGGCCTGTAGTAGCAGTCGGTGCTGAAATTCAATCTCATTCTGTGCGACTCAGCTTTGCTGTTCTGGAATATTGAAGCCACTTATTGGTGCCTTTTGTCTGCATGATCAAAACAATGAAAACCTGGAAAATGCTTGAATACTTGTGAATCTTAATTGCTGACCTACAAGGAAGCTTTTGATAGTTTTTTTTTGTCCATCTTGTGTCAGATATGTATATGGAGATTTTGTTAAGCGCCGTTTAATTAAAACAAGGACGAAAAGGCTTCTCTGTGAAGTACAAAGGTTCACAGACTTTAATGAATATTTTTGTTTACTGCTCTTCATGATGTCTTTCTGGCCAGATGTGGATCCGTCTGGCTTTTGTTATTCTATGTTCTAGTGCAAACAGCTGTGTACCAGCTTATTTGTACTGATTATTGGAGGTGCGAGTCTTCAGCAAGGTTGCTTTTCCTTCTTTCCAAATGCGTATGCCTAATTGTTTTCTGGATGTTTTCTTTTGTTTTCAGCTATCATTAATGTTGCTTCTCTATGCAAATTGCGTCAAGCTCTTCCAAATGCATCTCTTCGGTATGCGGGGCTCTCTGGACCTGGTTTCCTAAAAGCACAGTGCCGCTTAAAGCTCATTATAATGTGGTAAAATGATTCTCCACTCTAATGTAAGATTAACCCCGTAGTGCTTTGTGGGGGGAACTAGTTGAGGTGCAGGTTTGAACCTTCAAGTAGTGAAGCAACAGTGAAGACCTCATGTACATTATTCGCCCAATTTACTAAAGAAATCAGTATCTGCAACATGTTTTAGCATGTGCAAATTCTTTGTCAGGGAACTGAAATTGTACATGCTAAACGTTGCTGTATTTGCCAAGTTTTTTAGTAAATATGCTCCAGTTAACGGATGATTTGGCCACAGGTGAAGCCTAGTCTAAGACATCGTGCTGGCGAATCTCAGACAAAACTTGGTCTAAGCTCACTATGTGTCCAGGCAAAACCACCCAAAGTAACGGGCCATGATAATTTATGTGGCAAAATAATGCAGTTCACTCCCGTTGTTTCGTTTGTTCAGCGGACCGCTCTGCAGTGTCATCTCAGTTGTTTTGTGTGTGTGTTTTTTAAACCTTTTGTATTCTGTTTTTTTTATACTTTTTGTACAAATAGTATTTTTGTGCAAGTCAAATACAAAATAAAACGTTGAAATTCATGCAGTTTTGTTCTTTCTGTGGTGATGTCTGTTTCAGGCAAATACTCATGAATAAGAAATAATAGGGAATCAAATTCAGCACTATGTTTTCAGTAGTTAGGCTTAGCTTTTCATTATTTTTCTTCAGGAAGTAACTTTTACTTCAAATGGTTCTTTTAGAGGGGATGGGGGGAAAAGGGGACAGTGTTTCCACCTACTGTGTGAAACTAAATGAGTTTGATGTTTCACTTAAAGGTTCTACGGTGCCATTAAGGATGCCTGAGCCTTTAAAAAACCTACTCTGGTGTTTTTCATACTTTGCTTTCAGTTAAAATTACAGCATGGTGATAAGGGGGTTTAAAAAACTCATGCACAGGTCACATGTTCATGAACTGGATCTGAATGCATAAGATCAGATTTGTGACATTCTCCATTTTTCTAAATGAGCTGCATGGATCAAGTCATTACCAGCCAGGAATGCTAAGTGCTCAGCAAAAATTCAGATATCCACTTCACTGTCAGCTTTATTATTATCACCTTGGTAAAAATGTGCAGGGAAAAAAACAAGTTAAAATCTTAATTAGCGCAATGGATGGGAGTCCAAATTTAGGGGAAGTCCAAGAAAACAAGCTTTTTTGGTCCTTTTATTCCACATCACATCACAATTATTGATCCCCATGCATTATTTTGTGGAAACAACCCTTAGGTAAAATGACACCAATGAGTTTTTTCTACAATGTTTGAAATTACTGCAGAATACAGAGCGAACAATCTTAATACGGAATCTCTCCAGTGTCTGATGTCCTCTTTTTGCACTCTCCAGTAGGGTTTAAGTCAGGCCACTGAACCTTGTTGTGTAGTTTTGGATCATTATCCTGTTGGAAGATCAAACCACAATGATGTTTTTGGCAAAGGCAGCCATGTTTCTATTTAAACTCTCCTGGTACTTGATGGAGTCCATGATGTCATGTATCCTAACAAGGTTCCTATAGACTTGGAAGGAACAACAGCCTCAAAACATCACAGCAGATCCTATACCATATTTACCAGTGGCCATGAAGGTCTTTTTTGCAAAAGCAGCATTCTTGCACCAAATCCACCAAATCAAACTTCATTCTCTTAATTTCATTGTTAGCTTAAGGATTTCCAAAAGCTTTTTTTCTGGTAATCCTTTTAATACGTTGACAGTGCCATCTAATTGTACATGTGGAGACTTGGTGATATCTTCAGAAAATCTCCAACTGTGATCTGTGAAGAAATCATCACCTCTTAACCATCCTCTTCTCTTCATGTGGTGAAAAAAACATGTTTATTATTGCTCTGACATTTGTAGGAATCTCGACATTTCATTATGGCTTTTTCCTAGTTTATGAAAGTAAACACATTTTCATCTAATTTCATTAGTGTTGTATGAACTTCTCCATGTTGATGAATGACTGAGGGAATTTGGTTTTTGTGTCACTTCATATTTATTCCCCAGTGAAACAGGGTATGCAAGAGAAAGCATCTGTTAGCCCTCATCGTCCTCGCTTGGTAAGATCATGTGATAGGGAAAGATTAGCAGGTAAAATGGATCCTGGTGGAATCAGGGAGGGTTGTTGTTTTCTCAGTATAAATTTATTTAAATTAAAGGATGGATGTTTTCATTGTAAGATAGACTTCAAATAACCAGACATGTTTCAGTGTTTTATTTTTTCGTCATTTTCAAATGTGCTAATAATAATAAACCTGACTATAACCACCACACCTCTGTGTGCTCTAATGAAGTGTGCTGTTTCTCTTTTGGAGGTAAACTTTTAGGATAAGACTAATAAGAAATGCACAGTTGGCAAGTGTTTTATCAGTATTTTTCTTAAAAGACAAAATGACAGTTTTAGCTGAATAAATGAAGTGAATTGTTTACCATTCATATTATTAAGAAAGAGTTTCTATGTTACAAATTTAGATGAAATTAAGTTTTATTCCTTTATTGGTGCAAAACATTATCACGGTTCTGTCAAGCATAATCCTCAATTATGTTTCCATTTATCTAAGTTCATAGTCTATCTCACTTATCAGCCTAGACACTAAACACTATCAATGATGTATCATAGGAGTGTGATTATGAAATAGATGACCTGTATTTACCCCCAAGCTTGAGGAGTCCATGTATAAAGGGCGCTGAGAGGCTTCTCTGGCGAAACATTTCCATCGTGAAGATGAACGACTTGGGGACCGTTCTCTTTCTTTGGTTTTTAAGTTTCTATGGGACCTGTGGTCATGGGGGCCAGTCACAGGACTTTATGCTCCTAGCAGGTCCTTTAACCAACCAATTTGTTAATGAATTGAAAACAAACCCTTTTGCCAGTCAAACCTTGCCATCGGGAGCTTTAGGTGCTGATGATGCCTTTGACTGCCGCAACCATCTTCCAGCACAGTCCAGAGACTACTTCCAGTACCTTCAGAGCAGAGGGGTGACCCATTTCAAAGTTCCTTTGTCCTGGCTAAACATCCTTCCCAGTGGTGAGTCCAGCCAGCCTGACGAAGACACAGTGACATGCTACAGGAACCTTGTGAAGGAATTGACGGAATCTGGCATCCAGCCTCTGCTGGAGCTCCATCGTTCTGCATTACCAGAAGGCCTTAGAAGAAGATATAGAGGCTGGGAGAACCCAGACTTGAGGCATATCTTTCAGAACTATGCAAGCTTTATCTTCACTACGTTTGGAGACCTGGTCAACTCATACATCACGATTAGTCACTTACATGAGCTCAGAGATTCACTGCAATTTCAATACGCTCTTCAGGCCCATGCAGATGTGTACAAAATCTATCATCACATGTTTAAAGGTAAGATAACGCTGTATTTCTACCCACCATGTTGCCCACTGATAGTTTGATTCATGAGATGAAAATTCACACATTTTTCCCAACGTGCAACACATAGTGTCCTATTTTCATGGGTGCATAAATGGGTGCATGCTGGTTTCCAAGACCCTAAGCTTAATTCCTGCATGAAAGTTCAGCCTAGGTGTCCAGAAACATAAGTTCTCCTTCTAATTAGAGAATTCAGCTAAAGTGCATCCATTGCTCTCTAGGCATTCAGTTTAGTGCAATGTTCCAACATCTAGTTTAAAGCCTGCCCAGATGAGTCTTTTATTGCAGCGAAGGTGGGATAAACTCCCTTTTAATACCCCATGACATGCAGCGCTAGAGGTAAAACTTAACAATACAGCAAAACACAACATAATGAGAAATACTGGTACAAGCAATACTGGTGGACCAAATTACTGATTAGAGTTTCCCAAGTGTTGCCATTTTTCACTCATGAATAAAAATAATTTGCTCTTCAGAAATTCATCTCAAAGAGTGAATACTTTGACTGATACATCAAGACAGCTCTGTTCTGAGCTAATATAAACAGAAGTTGGATTGAAACATTTTAATACTAAAACAATGTTATATCCAGGGCTGTGCATTTTTTTATATTGATATCTTAATTGTAGAATGCTGGTGTACTACTTACTACAGACTAATCGAGAAGCACCAATGTACTTAGCATGCGTTTGCGTGCTAAATATATCAATTGAATAGTTATTCAGCAGTCTAGATTTTGGAACAAGCAGGTTAAAGGCTCCCAGATGCTAAGACTGACTATTTAAGCACTGAAAACTGATATTGAGTAATGCAGATGTTTTGAAAAATCTGCAGGATTGAAGTAATTCAATCTGTACAACAAAAGCTCTGAATTTTGATACCTTGTCATAGTTACGTCAGAGGGAACATTTTTATTTTGCATCTTCAGTGGATAAACGGAAGGTAGAATAGTGGGAAAGACTTGGTGACTGTTTTTTGTCTTCAGTGTATTATCTGTAGTGTGCTCTAATGTCTGGACTACTAGTCTAAGTGTTACGTAACTATTTTTCAGGTGGTCATGTGTCCCTTGGAATGAGATCTAGCGATGTCGCCAGTCTACATCAAACAGGATCCATGGTAAGAGTCCAGGACTGGCCAGGCTAATATCCCCATACAAAATATGCTAAATAGCCAGTCTCCTTATATTTTCAATTAAGGAATGCATCTGATTCATTTTATTTTAAAAGAAAATTGTTTAGGATTTAGGATTTTAAAATGGCTGTTTGACTTACTGAGGAGCAAATACTTTTGTTAAAACTTTAATAGAAAGTCCTGGAAATGCAATACAGTGTATCATGTTAATTTAGCCCAAACAGTAAGATCTTTAGGCAAAAAAGGCGAGTAAACTTAGTACATCTTGGTCAACCATTGGTCAATTTGCCTTTAAAGAAACTGAGATTGCCCATACAAAATTTATGACTGGTGTATCTTTAATTATAATGAATTGTCTTATGCATCATGTGTATTTGTATGTTGTATTTGCATTCACTTGTTATCTTCTCCTCAGAAATGTATAGATTTCCTGTCTGTGCACATGGAGTATGACTGCACAGTAAAAACGAGTCTGACGGAAGCAGTTACAGAATTGCAGGTAATTCAGCCGTGACTACTTTCCAGAATTCTGGAGCCAAATAACAGCTTTTTTGTTTGTTTTTAGAAAGTATACTACTTTTAGTAAAGTTAGTGGCATCAAAGCAAGAGTAACTCAGAACATTTTTTTTATATTTCAGTACAATCCATCATATAAGGCAGATATTATTTCACATGAGTAATATTTTACTGCGTAATTAACCGTGGTCTGTTCCACTTTGAAACAAACTCAGTGTCTTGTTTCAGGTGACAAGTGGACAACAACACATTCTCATGTATCAGATGAACATAAGGAACTGTGCTGACACACATTTTCAACCTCTCATCAGCGTCCTTGAAGGTAAAAGTCCCTATATATGCCATGACAATCCAGCCTGGTGCATTATGTAATCCACCCTTGTAAAAAATGATAGCGTGCAAAAACTACACAAATGCTCAGAAGATAACAGATAACCCCTCATAAACTGTGAGGGTTCAGGCTGCTTGTCCAAGCATTTCTTTTCTTTTATGCTTCAGAGGCCACAAGACACTTTATAGCAGGTGTTAAAATAAACACTTTATTGAATATGTCAATGGGATTAAAGTGTAAACTGAGACATGTCATTTTCCTAAATGATCTTCTTCAACATGTGCAACTGAAAAGGTTTTATAATACTAATCAACACTGATATACGTTGGTGTTTATTGGTGCATATGTATGTACATTATACATTAGATAAAACACCTTGTGGCATCTTTTCAGTAGTATGATTATCTGTTAAAATTAATTTTTGGCGAGGTCATCTGCATTGAGATTTTGATCACCATATTTAAAACGCAATAAAATCTGGATGTTAATCGCATTAAGACTTTGTAAGCTGTACAGCTTTCTCCACCACTTTAGAATCATCTGCTGCTCTATTCATCATTCTAGACATTTAAAAATGTGACATTTCTTCATTTTTGTTTACAGTTTGCTAGTTACTAATTATTTTAAATCTCGGCAGTTGCACAGGACTATCAAACTTGAATACTTTTAGTCTAATTTGCAAATAAACTGACTTTATATTATTGAAAAATGTATTGACAGTACTGTAGTTGCTCTCTATTTCAGTCACAGTATGAGTCAAGTAAAGTGGGTTTACTGTCATTTCAACCATCTACACAATACACAAGGAAAACAATGTTCTTCCACTACCATGGTGCAAAAACATAAACAACACAAGACTATACAAGTGCTGGCAGGACAGGGCAATGAAGAGTGCGAAAAGAAGCGCAGTAACAGTAATCGTGTGAATGAATACAAAATTATGACAGATAGTGTTTTCTAGCAGCGAAGACATTAAACGTGTAAAACAATGCAAGCATTGAGGTAGGAGTCGCAATTCATACTTGTGCAAAATAGCCATCAATAGCAGTAACATGATTAAAAGATACATTCATTCAGTTATTCATTTTCTGTAACCATTTAATTCTTACAAGGGTTGTGGGAACCGGGCGCGAGGCAGGGACTCTCCCTGGGTGGGGTGCCAGCCCACTGCAGATTAAAAGATGCAATATGTAATAAATTATGTGTACGGTGAGCTTGTTTATGAGGGAGTGGTAGTTGGGGTGTAAATTTGATCAGTTTGTGTGTGTGTGTGTAAGCATGAAAGAGAGAGAAAAAGAAAGAGAGAGAGAGAGACCTTCAAAATAAATACATATTTTTCAGCTTTAAGAAACACTGAGGTTCACCTTATGGGCTGTGACATTACTGACCTGTTAGGAAAGCTTGATCAAGGAGATGCAAGGTAAAACAAAACTTACTATAGCTCAACAATATATTTGCAACAGTATTATTGCACTATTCATGCTTTTCATGCGATGTTAACATTTATTCCTCAAACTGTACAGCTCACAGGCTGAAGACACGAAGACTTTCAGTGAGGAGCAAAGTACATCTGCGTTCTCTTATTACAATGTCTGGGAGAAGTTCAGAACACAAAGCCCATCTGAAAGAGATCTCTTCCTCGATGGTTCATTCCCAGATGGATTCCAATGGGCGGTTTCCACTGGGTCGTTCAAAGTGGAGGGTGGCTGGAATGAACATGGGAAAGGGGAGACTATCTGGGATCGCTTTGGCCATGAAGGCAAAGTCTTTGATAATCAGAATGCTGATCTGGCGTGTGATAGTTACCACAAGGTGGACTACGATGTGTACCTGCTTAGGGGCATGCTCTCCCCTCATTATCAGTTCTCCATTTCTTGGGCTCGCATTTTCCCGACCGGTCAAAAAGAAAGCATGCTTGAAAAAGGCGCATCGTATTATGACAAGCTAATTGACACCCTACTACAATCAGGTATAGAACCCACTGTCACTTTACATTACTGGGACCTGCCGCAAGCTCTGCAGGACTATGGAGGCTGGACCAATGATTCCATTGTGGAAGCATTCAAAGACTTTGCCGACTTTTGCTTCTCCAGATATGGAGACCGAGTGAAGACCTGGAACACTTTTAGCAGTCCCTGGGTGATTAGTTACTTTGGGTATGGCACAGGGGAACATCCTCCGGGTATTAAGGATCCCACGTTGGCTTCTTACCAGGTACGTTTATCAGACTGTTTCCACAACCTAAGGCTGTAACAGGAAACATTTCAGCATTGCATATAATGATCATCTTGTTTTTTTGAACGCAGGTGACACATAACATTTTAAAATCTCATGCAGAGGCCTGGCATGTCTACAATGAAAAATACAGGAAGCAGCAGGGTGGGAAAGTGGGCATTGCTCTCAACTCAGACTGGGCTGAACCTAACAACCCTGACAGACCCCAAGACATTGAGGCTGCTGAACGCTACTTGAACTTCATGCTGGGATGGTTTGCTCACCCCATATTTGTAGATGGAGATTATCCAGCAGTGCTGAAAAAACAGATAGAGCTGAAGAACACAGAGTGTGGCAGAGAACTAGCCATGCTCCCCGTCTTTACGGAAGATGAGAGACAGAGGATCAAAGGCACGGCTGATTTCTTTGGGCTAAATCACCATACTTCTCGTCTTGTCAGTGAGAGCCTGGGCAGTTGTGTCCCTGGGCCAGAAACCGTTGGGAACTTTCAAAGTCATATCGACCCAACCTGGCCCAGCACAGCATCAAGCCTAATCCAGTCTGTGCCATGGGGGCTTCGCCGTTTGCTGAATTATATTGCTGCAGAGTACACATCAGTGGCCAATATGCCCATTTACATCACTGGAAATGGGATGCCAACAGAGGACAACAGTGATGTGCTCAATGACACTCAGCGTGTCGGCTACCTGAAGGCATACATCAATGAAGCAATGAAAGGTAATTATTAAGGTCATAAAGTTGTAATTGTTGAGTGAACATGTGGCCCAAGTAATTAAAACAATGACTGCTAACATTTAGGGATTTATTTGCTGAATATTTTAATATTTGTGAAAATGTGGGCCATAGCCTAATGCAGAATAAAATCAAACATGGATAATTTTTGTAGTTAAACAGATTCAAGTAGAGCATACATAAATAGCACCATTTTGAAACAGACCTATTCAATTAAAATAACAGCTTCCACACTATAGGGTTAGGTGTAATACAGTGTTAAAGCAAAGCCCAAGTTTTAACATGTGTGCTCACTCTGCTTTTGGTTGCATTGTTCATAAAGTGTTCATTACCTTTGTAAAAGAGATAAGATGATAATGTAAAGTAATCTTCCTCAAGTACTTTTAAAAAGATCCAGCAAAAAAAACAAAATATATTAGGTTCTGCTCCACTCATTTAATGGTTCAATTTCAAATATTTGAAGTAACTTGTGAACTAAAGTGAACTAATTTGTGACATGTTTCAAAACAGCTATTCACTTGGACAGTGTTACTGTGCAGAGATTCACTGTACAGTCCCTAATAGATGGATTTGAGGGTCCTCAAGGCTACAGTCAACGATTTGGACTGCATTTCGTGAATTTTGAGGATCCTGATAGACCCAGAACCCCAAAAGCTTCAGCTTACTACTACTCTCAGATCATTGAAAGAAATGGTTTTGAGGACACAACTCCCTTCAGACAAGTCTTGAGTAAAATGAAAGAAAGCTCAAGGCGTCCCATTCTGCCACCATCTGAAGTTCCCTCAAGGGCAAAAGTTGTTTGGGAGAAGTTCTCTCCTCAGTCCAGATTTCAGAAGAAGTTTTATCATTATGGAACATTTCCTGACGATTTTCAGTGGGGTGTTTCCTCATCAGCATATCAGACTGAAGGTGGCTGGAACGCTGATGATAAGGGGCCTAGTGTGTGGGACACTTTCACTCACAAGCCTGATGCCATCAAAAACAATGACACTGGTGATGTGGCTTGTGACAGCTACAACAGAATTGAGGAAGATCTCTACATGTTGAGAGCCCTGAAAGTTCAAACATATAGGTTCTCTTTATCCTGGCCCAGGATATTCCCCAATGGATATAGATCTTCTTTAAACAAGAAAGGGGTTGACTATTACAACAGACTCATAGATGGTCTTATTAGATATAATATCACACCAATGGTGACACTTTATCACTGGGACCTTCCTCAAGCTCTTCAAGACATCGATGGCTGGGACAACGTCAGTATGATTGACATATTCAACGACTACTGCGATTTCTGCTATGAAACCTTTGGAGACAGGGTGAAGTTTTGGATGACCTTCAACCAACCCCATACAATTGCCTGGATTGGCTATGGACTGGGATATGTTCCACCCAATATCGAGAGCCCTGCTAGTGCTCCTTATAGGGTTGCTCATAACATCTTAAAGGCTCATGCTAAAGCATACCACACATATGATGAGAAATACAGAAACACACAGCATGGGCTGGTATCCATTAGTCTCAACATTGAGTGGTTTGAGCCTCTAGATGTAAATGTACCACGAGAGGTGGCAGCTGCTGATCGGGCAGTCCAGTTCCATCTTGGATGGTTTGCACATCCCATCTTTAAAAACGGAGACTACCCTGATGCCATGAAGTGGCAAGTGGGTAACAAGAGTGAACTTCAAGGTTCAGCTGAATCCAGGATGTTGACTTTTACTGAGGAGGAGAAAGCCTACATCCAAGGCACTGCTGATGTCTTCTGCATCAATACTTATACTGCCAGAGTGGCACGTCATGTGACTTCTAGACTTTCCCCTAGATCCTATGAGTATGATCAGGATATCGCTATAGAAGATGCATCAGACTCTCAAGCCACTGCAATGTCAGATTTTAGGGCAGCAGCTTGGGGACTGAGAAGACTTCTTAACTGGATAAAGGAGGAGTATGGGGACCCTGAAATTTACATAACAGAGAATGGAGTCGCTACAGATACTGGCACAACTGTGGATGACACAGATAGAATCTTCTTCCTGAAAACTCACATTGATGAGGCCCTTAAAGGTTCAGTGATGTTGCTACTTATTTTTATTTATTTTTTTTTAATGGCACTTATAAGTAATACACATCTAGTAAGAGCTGAATCTGAAAGTGTTGTATTTTCTGGGGTTTTTTTAAGCTCACAACCTGGATGGAGTACGCCTTAAAGGTTACACAGCTTGGTCTCTCTTGGACTCTTTTGAGTGGCTTAATGGCTACAGCGTTGGCTTTGGACTTCACCATGTGGATTTCAAACACCCAGATCGTCCAAGAACTCCAAAACGCAGCGCTCATTATTACTACCAGATAATGAGAGACAATGGTTTTCCACTACCAGAGGAGGAGAAGCCACTGTATGGCCACTTCCGAGAAGGATTTGCATGGAGCACAGCTACAGCATCTTATCAGGTAAACTAGTATCCTATTATTATGCAGTTTATGCCTTTTGTGGACTTCTAAGCATCTTTAATTTTCTTGTGTTCTTGTTGTGTACCTTAGATTGAGGGAGGCTGGAGAGCAGATGGGAAAGGTTTGAGCATCTGGGACACATATGCACACACACCTCTTAGGGTGGGAAACGATGACACTGGAGACATTGCCTGTGATAGCTACAATAAAATCAGTGAGGATGTTGATATGCTCAAAAAACTCAGGGTCAATCACTACCGTTTCTCCATATCATGGCCAAGAATTCTGCCTGATGGAACTACAAGGAAAATCAACGAGGCGGGACTGAACTATTACCATCGATTGGTGGATGCACTTTTGGCAGCCAACATAAAGCCTCAGGTGAACAAAATAATTTTTAAAAGGCATAAGTACATTGTTTATTAACTGAATACAGATGGAGTTGCAGAGCTTGAGGTAGGTAAATGGTATTGGTGAGTCACTGCCCTGTCAACTGCAATAAATATTACGCATGAAATCAGTAAAATCATGGCATTTCTTGAAGTAGTGAATATGATCAAATGTTACTTGGCCAAACTCATTTTTAAATTTTTGTTACTATGATGTTTAGGCATTGGTATCTTTCCAGTAACTATATAAACTACAATGCAAACAGTTATTCTTAGGTTATGTCAAAATAACGTGTTCTTGCTCTGCAGTCTTTAGATAATTTAAGAGTAATGTCATAAAAAATAAAAAATAAAAAAAACTACAGTCAGGACAACCTGCTACTTATGGTCCAGAACGTATAGCATGTTCAGCTGTCTTTTCCTGTATTCCATAACTACAGGCAACATTGTACCACTGGGACCTTCCTCAAGCACTGCAGGATGTTGGAGGGTGGGAGAATGACACAGTCGTTGAAAGGTTTAAGGACTATGCTGATGTTGTCTTTCGTAGTCTGGGAGATAAAGTGAAGTTTTGGATCACTATTAACGAGCCCTACAATGTTGCAAATATTGGGCATGGTTATGGCACTGCAGCACCAGGTACAGTAATGATTGAAAAGGTTAACTCTGGTTTTTAGTGCAAAAATGAGACCAGTTTTTCAAATCCAGCACTTTTTACTGCCTATGCATAGTGTACAAGATAGTGTTGTCTGACGTCCATTTAAATACCATAATAGACTGTAACAGTCATTAATTTGACTCATAAAGTTCTTCTACTGTCCAGGCGTAAGTTTCCGGCCAGGTACGGCACCCTATATTGTTGGCCACAACCTCCTTAAGGCCCACGCTGTGGCTTGGCACTTGTACAATGATCAGTACCGCTCCAGTCAACATGGTATTGTTGGCATTACCATAAACTCAGACTGGGCAGAGCCTAGAAACCCTTATAAGCAGGAGGATTTTGATGCAGCCAGACGTCTTGTGGAAGTAAGACTTTGTTCTTTGACCTAATTCCTGTGACTTAAGTGTCTGAAACTGTCTGAAATGAACTATGATATTCCAGTTAAGCTCTTAGCCTTTATAGACTGTTGTAATGTAGTTCCAGATTGGCTGGTTTGCTCACCCAGTGTTTAATGGAGATTACAGTGATTTGATGAAGAACAGAATTCGAGAAAGAAGCTTGGCTGCTGGTCTGGCTAAATCACGGTATCCAACATTTCGCTCTTGTGAAGCATTCAAATGATGACATGCCAGCATTCAGTGACAGCCAACAAGTGCTTGCTCAAATTTTGTGCTAAACTAGCATGTCTTTGCAGTCTTCCCGAATTTACCCCTGAAGAAGTGAAATGGATAAAAGGCACTCATGATTACTTTGGATTCAACCACTATACCACAGTCTTAACTTTCAACCTAGACTACAGGAACCTCCAGCACTATGATGCCGACAGGTAACACTCTAATTACGTGTTTGTTATAATTGCCACAACGCTGCAACAAAATAAGTGAGGAGAGTGATAAGCTCATCATACCATTTATCCATGTCATAGCCAAGAGTACTTTTGTATTAAAAGAAACACCAGAAATGTTTCATGTATACTGTCTGTTTGTGAAGGGGGGTGGGAACTATTCACGACCGTTCATGGCTGGACTCTGGATCTTCCTGGCTGAAAGTAACACCACCTGGATTCAGAACAATCCTGAACTTCATTAAGAATGAATATGGAAACCCTCCCGTTTATATTACTGAGAATGGCATTTCTGAGAGAGGAGATGTGGACTTGAATGACATTCACAGAATTCACTACTATGAAAACTACATTAATCAGGCTCTCAAAGGTACGGCCAATGTCTTTTTCCTTTTTCTACAGTAATTTACTGTTTATTCATGCTACTCATACTGCATTATGCAATTATATTACTGTATTTGTAAATACAGTTGATTACTGTATTACAAATCCGCCTAGCGTCCGGTACCACCCTTGTGAATGTTCATGCACCCTGTTACATAGTTCAAGGGCAATCACACTGTTTTTCACAACCGTGCAGTACTGTTTATCAATCACACTTTGAACTGAACATCGCATAACAGCACTCAGATGCACTTTCACAATTAAGACTGATGTAATATCTGTTTATTATGATATTACAGTATGAACTAGTTAACTGAATTGACAAACACCGTCATGATTGGAATAAAGAAACAAATGAAATGCATTCAGTGCATCTTTGGGATTGGAATATCATGTTAAAGTAAAAAAAAACAAAAAAAACAATTGTAATATGAACTGTAAATGAAAAAATACAGATGAACAAAAAAATGAAAGAAACACTGGGAAGCTTCAGAGACAGTCTGATCAGGACTGCTGAAGGCTACACTTTCCCAGTATGCTTTGCAAATAGCAGCTACTTAATGTAAATCATCACATTTTTTGCTTCATTACGTCTTTTACTCCTTTAGAAGCTGGACCTGTTTCTCCCAGAATGCACCATTTTTTACAGCAATCTACTGTATATAAGAAATAATCATTTATTACAGTGTTTACACTGTAAAGTTACATTAGTTAATTTCCCTTATAAGTTTGTATAAGGTGTGTTGCTTTTTAATACAGTTAGTGTATTAATCTATAAGGATATTATGCAATCTTATCTGTCAGGCTTTGAGATCAATTTTTGCTGTTTAAAATGACATGCTAATTGTCAAGATCTGTAATTGGTTAAAAGTATACCATCTTCACGACACTAAAGACACAAGTTGAATTTTTTAGCTTATTTGCTTGATGGAGTGGACATACGTGGCTACACCGCCTGGTCACTGATGGACAATCTTGAGTGGGCCACAGGTTTTGCTGAGAAATTTGGCCTCTTCTACGTGAACCGTTCAGACTCTTCTCTGCCACGTATACCCAAGAAATCTGTGACACACTACGCTACGATTATCAACTGCAATGGCTTCCCCGATCCCAGCCAGGGACCACACGACTGTCAGATTCTTGAACCTGAAGGTAACCACATGTCATTCAAACATTTGCTGTGTCCTTCAGCAAAGCCATCACATCCAACACCATTGCACTGACCCCCGCTTGGTCTACTGGTTAGCGCACTGCGCTGTGAGAGGCAAGATCACAGGTTCAAATGCAGCTCTGAGTAAATTTCTTTTGGGGCAACTGGTGGCCTGGTGGTTAGGGAGTCGCCCCTGTGATCGGAAGGTTGTGGGTTTGAATCCCAGGACTGCCAGTGGCACCACTGAGATACCCTTGAGTAAGATACCGTCCCCGGGCCCTCCCCACTACTTCACTTGGAGAATGGGTTAAATGCAGAGAACAGTTTCACGCTGTTAACACCATGTGTTGTGCTGTGGTGTGTTCATGTGTGACAAATGGACACTTTACTTTTTATACTCTGTTTCAGGAACTGAATCTCCTCCCACGCCTCCTCCCACACCTCCCCCGACTCCAGAAGGGGCCATGGTGGTGAATTTTCTGGGGTTGGATGTGTCTGCTCCAGATGCTGAGGTGGCCCTCTATGTCCTCTTCAGTCTCACCATCGTAGGCGTGATTGTAGCTGGCCTCGTCACCTACCAAGTCGTTCAAGTAAAAAAAAAATTAAAACGCCCTGTAAATGAAGACATAGCCCTTGAGAAGAAGTTCTGAGGAAACTGGGAAACTTTTGTTTCATGTATATATTTTGTCTCAGCTAGGGTACTTGAATACTGCCCAAACTATTTCAATGCTACAGAGCTTCAAACAATCCCATGTCATTCAGTGCCTGATTTCAATACTCAAGTACATTTTTCAGCAATTGTGAGCAAATATTCATCCTTGTTCTAGAACCTAGACTGGTGATCGATTGTCTAAATTACTGTGCCTCACTGAATTAAACCACTTCAAGACACTTCGTAATATTTGAGTACTTTTGCCATATTTTATCTTTGTCTTAATTGGTTTTGTGTACCAAAAACAGGCATGATTCTTTTTTTTTCTAATCTCTCTTTATCAACTGAAAAATAAGCAGAGTCTTTCTGTTACTGTGCCTTTAAGCCTGATATATGCAAATGAACTCTGACCTGAGTGGCTGCCCTGTGTTGTGACTCATTTAAAAAGCAGTCCAGGCTAGACCACTCATTTTTATAACTTCAGTGGGAACGGGTGGGAGTAAACTGATGCGGGCCGAATAGAGGGATATGTGTAAATCTGTTAGTTCTCGTGAAATCTGTTTTTGCAGGGTAAATTCCATATATGCAGTGTACGGACTGGGGAGGGGGTAGTCAGTATCCTTGAAACTTTAACAATGTTCACATACTGCAAACTGTTTAAAAAAGAAAGAGGAAAATTCAGTTTTCCATTAGGTAGGCACTTTAAAGTACAAAAGCCTAATCAATATTTTATATATGTCTAATATGCATATACAAATATTATAACTCTTTTTTTCTAAATAGTAGAACTCTTTTAGCAATACATTACTTAAAGTGTAATTTAAATGATTATTATATGAAAATTTGTCAAAACATTGATACTTGCCTTTCATTGCATATTGGACATTTCATAAGCTGATATACAAAAAATAACCTACATATATTCATTTTGAAATCTCATGCCCGTGTTCATGATCATGATGGATTAGCTGCAAATCATCTCAGCATACAGCACTGAATTCCACAGGCAGTAAATGAAATTCTGTTTCTTGTGATGTCCACTAGATGGAGATGTAGGACCATTGTCCTTCATCTGTTTCACATTCTGAGAGTCCAATCCTTACCATACTTATAGACATGCTGTGCAAAATGAGAACATCAAACTTTGACTAAAATGCTTTAGTGATTGCTCATTTAACTTCGGCTGTGTTGAACCCCAGGCTCTTCCACCCCCTTCAAGAGGAAATATTCGTATTATTACTTCTTTAATTTCCTCACCAATATAGTCATGTCCAATTGTACTCGTTTACTATAACTCCCCAAATCACACAATACTACCAATGTTGAGAGGGTGAAAACTAGTACTTGCTTAATCCGAGTCACATGAAGCACTACCTCATATATTCAAACTGCCACTAGTGTAACGTCAGTGGCCAACTCAACACACTTGGAGGAGAACACTAACGTCTGATTCTGTTACTTCAATTAACAGATACCCATATTGGCTAGCAATACACTGAGCAATAAGAGAGAGGGAGATCCACCCTACTTGCTTAGAGAAAACCAAGCTAATGGCGATCTATTGGACTCCCGACCATGGATGTCTGTGGAATTGCCAAGGACCTGAGTCTCAAACTCCCAATGCGAGAGCCAATGCTTAGATGATTGCGGCTCTCGGGGGGCCCGATGTTCATGTTTATCATCAATAGGTGGCTCATAATTACCTGAACCACAAGCAGATTTTTAACTTACAGTGTTGTTTTGTCCTCCATTTACCACAGGACAGGTTCCAGACTGGTACCAAGTTTAAGTTTCATGGCCACGATATTGTGGATGCTATACAATTTTTGGAACTGGTCTATCATCATCTGTGAGGTTATGTGCAAATACATAATACCTATAAACTTGAATGGGCCTATTTCAGACTCTCAAGACAAGGTTTTAATTGTGTAGAAATGTCTAGCAGATCAAAAAGTAGTTTTCCATGATCTTCTAGAATGAAGGTGGGTATAACTGGATGCACAATCAGAATCTAAGGCACCGTACTAAATCTTAACCTTATTACTCTTTAGTGCAGCCTATCACAGCCAGCAACACAGACTGTTTGCTGGTCATGCCCTATTCCTGTGAGTGTACCGCCTAATCTTAGACAGTTGAAATTTGCATGGGCAGTGATGCCCTGCAAACTGCCCGGCTGCATGCTATGCTCCACACCAGCTGGTCAATCTGTCTGGAACGATAATAGCACAGATCTGAGTGTCAGCATGATGTCGCATGACTGCCAGCTCCCTAAAAATGACTTTGCTGTGTGTGATGACTGATTGGGAGATACACAGAACTAAAGTAAAAACATGCGAATACATGTGACTTAGCTCAACATGACTCCCTATTTGAAATATAATGCAAACACAAATATAAGTCCAAACACAATGAATCCTTGCATTATTGTAGGGCATTACACATCAGAGGAGGCAACAACACAAATCTCAAATCCATACTATTACATAAATTCAAAGTTCAAACAGTAAACTGCATCTAAAGACAAGCATTCATCTCTTAATTCAGACTGCTAACTGTGTCCAGCTAAAGATTTAGATGTTCAGATGTTTGGTTTATGTTCTAATGCTTGCTCATCCAGCGCTTCTTCTAAAATCAGAGGTATTACAAGGGAGTTTACCCGCTTTTGCAGTAGTTACAGGCTCTACTCCTCTGAGAAGGCTTTACACTAGATGTTAGAACATTGCTGGGAGGATTCCATTGCATTCAGCCACAAGAGCATTAGTTAAGTCACTCACAGATGTTGCATGATCAGTACTAGAACGCAAACACCAACCCAACTCGTCCCCAAGACTTTGGAAGGAGCTCCACTCCAGAGAACCCAGTTCTACTGCTCCACTATACTGGAGGGATATGTCTACATGTTTCTTGGCATTGGGTGCGGTGACCTTAGGCTCATGTGTAGCTGCTAAAGAGTGTTCCATTATGGTCAGTGCTTTTCTGTGGAGATTATACAAGATGTGTCTGGGCCTGTGCCAGCAATGGATGCACCTCAAAGTAGCTGAACTCACTAATAAGAAGTGGTGTATGGATACTTTTGGTCATTTACAGTGCTAACTTTAGGAATCTTGCCCAAGGACACTCACCGGTAGAGCTGCTAGTATACATTTTATATCATTATTGTTACAGATAAATTCTTTATATAATAATTACATTTAAAAAATTGAATGTATCAAGATTATTTATGCCTAAAATATGAATGTATCAGTACAATCAACACGCCTTTAAGTTTCAATATGATTTTTCTGAAGCAGTCGTGAATCTATGGTGTAGTGATTTTATCTCTTACAGATTGCATATGTTTGGTATCCAGATTGCTCTATAGTGAGTTTTGAAGTAAGTGTTTCATTAGAGTTTCTCCTCCAAGTTAACTCTCCTGCTGGCATACACTTCTTAGAGTCACTTATAGCACTTACAGCTCTGGTATCTGTATCAACTGAATGGGATAACCAACGCTAAGATGCTCTGCTTGAGGCATGTTTTCCCCATCTCTACAGAGCTGGATATCTGACACAATCCCTTTCCAGGAAAGAGCCTCAGCTCTTCCCACTTGAAATGCAAGAGCATGAAAACATTATTGTAAAAGAATGGCGTGAGGTGGGACGTGGAACCAGAGCTCCAAACTGAAGGGGGAATATTTTCACTTCAGTGATCGGAACATGATACAGGAAGAATGCTGCCAGCTGGAGGCTGGCCTGGCAGAAAGAGCAGCAAGCGCAGAGACGTGCATGGCAAACCTTCTGAAAAACAATCAGATATTTTCTGAGGATCTCGTGGAGCGTCAGAAGCTGAAATGATTTCATTAGTATGGAACGCATTGCAGTGTATTTGACGATAGCCCTTGGTGTATTAACAGTACAAAAATCCTCTTCTGGAGAAACAGCTGCGTCATGTTTAAAACTGTTATTGTATGATACGTGATTGTTTTCTGAACCCCTTTGTAACTTGTTTTAAATAACAGAAAAGTGACTCATCAACTGTTATCTTTGCTTCATTGTCTTTCTCCATTTCCGCTGATCTGTCTCAGATGCTCTCATAAAAGCAGGAGTCCATCACCCACGCTCTTGCTTTACATACCAGGGCCCCAGATCATAATATGAATTATACATGATCTCTGATTGCCTCCACCGCCATAGCATTGCTTATGCTGATTAAGATTATTGCAGGAAAGGTCTTCAGAGGTTCTCTCATGTGGACCTTTTTTTTGAGATGCTGAACATCATTCTTGTCACTGTGATTTCAAAAAGCGTACCTCTGACCAACAAGATTCCCCATAGATCAAGCACAGAGCCAATCACCGCAAAGACATGAGGGGGATGATTTTCAGGGAAAAGACAGTTCACATTCTTAGGTCTTCCTTTCACATTTGCCAGTTTAGTCCTCAAATTATTTTACTGAATTTGAAAAGCCAGGAAAATGTCTGTCGTTGAACTGAACGTTTGTTTTTGTCTAGCAAAAGCAGCTGGGAAGATTCGGGCTTGTAAATGTTAGTTAGTGAGTTGTTGTGTCTGGTGCCCATAGCAACCTCAGATGGAAGAATCTAGATTGGTGAGCGAGGTGCTGTGTAAAGTTTTATGGTCTCATTAGCGAGGTGTGCTGCCACACTGGGGAAGAACAGAGAGAGTCAACCACACTTGCTACCAAATACACTGAACAGAGATGAATAATTATGAGAATAATGTTTTATCCCTTACCACTTCTGGCTTACTACAGTGATCAGTTGGGTTTGATTTCTTTCACCGATTTGTTTAATGGTAGTGGATCGGGTGATCTGAGTACGCAGGCTATAGGATACTGAATAAGCCTCAAAGAAAACTCTATGGAAGGACTCACCGCAGAGTTGAAATTTCTTTTATTGGGATATTTTAGTGCCCTTCTGCCAGTTGGCATCAGCAGGAAGTGTTGGCAGAAGACCTAGAGGGGTGGGTGTTGTGGAAATCGCTGTTCGTAAAAATCTTTGGACAAGGTCTTCCACAAGAGTGTGTAACATTTAGGTTTAATTAGAATGCCACATTTAGTCGACAGATTCTATAGCTCTCCTGATAAGAGGCATGTATTTTCTTTGCTGGTCTCTAATCTCTTCTTTCTTAAATATGAGGGAAATGGTAACAGAGATTTGTGAGTTCAGACCATACCTTCAACATGTGGTTGAACCTAGGCTGGAGTTCTGAGTGGCTTCTACTTTAAACTTGACCCCAGTGAGCAGAGACCCCAATGAGTGAGGAACTTGGTGAAGATGGGGAGATGGAGGGGGTGAAATTTTATCTTCATTGGAAATTAGATTGAAATGGAGAGGAGCTTCAAGCTTGGTCCTACTTCAAACTTCACCTATATTTAGTCACTGCTTTGTTCCAATAGTTTATCCCAACTATTTTGCATCCAGTACGGGAGTGCAACTCTAACTAAAGGCCAAAATCATTACCCGAGTCTTCCTTTGAAAAGGTTAATTTACAAATTTGACTGATTGCTCTTCTAGGATATCCATCCTGATTGATTCCCTGTTTAGAAAGTGAATGTAGCTCTAACCTTTACATGCCGACAATAAATAGTGGTGTTATTTGTACTGATTTGACTCTCTGAAGAAATAGTCATTTAAATACCAGGAAACAATGATGTACTCCAGAGCATTGTTTGGGCTAAAGAGGATGTACTACATTGTCTTTATATTGTTAGTTTACAGTTTTGTGAATCAACGTCAAAGGGAGTTGTTGGGAACAAGTAGCATCAGGCATGTTTATTGTGTGGTTAGATATTAGCCAGAGGGGTGGAGATTTAGGTGTGGTCTTTCTCCCAAGCCTGAGTTGTTGCGTAACACAGTTTATCTTGACTTCAGCCACTCCAGAGATAACAAAAAAAAAATACTTTGTTTACAACTGTCATCCAAGAATACAGTTAACACACCCACTCTGTCCTGATACCTCTGCAGCTGCTCATATGGATTCTGTGGAACTACAGAAAAGCTTGGGTTGCAACAGAGGTACTCGTTCCAGACTTGTCTGTCTCGTAACAACTCTTTCCGCCAGGCTATTCACTGTAATGCACCAATTAGCTATTGACGTAACAAAGCTGTTGCAGTTGCACTATTAACCAACACATTTCAGTTCAAATCCTTGCACAAAATGTTCTGACGAACCCATTACAGACTGCAAAACTACACAACAGTCAAGTGTCATCAGAGTGACAACCAATAATGGGGGGTCCTTTGCTCAATCAGATGGTACCTCCCAGTTTTATTGGGCAATATAGCCTACTCAGATTAGCACAGTGTGTTGATATTGTGTGCTGACACTCAAAATTGATGCGACAAAAATCAAAAGAAAACAGGTTAAATACTCAGCACAACACTCTGGACAAACCAAACACCCTCATCCTGAACCTTTAAGACCTCAGCCATAAATGCCAGGACTGAATTATTGAATTCCTCTGATGTAATATTATTATTAAAGAGTAACCTGGATTACTTAAAAATTGCTGTTATCGAACTTCTAGTAGTAAGTTAAGGAAAGAATAATCCATTTTGCATTCAAGTTCAGTTAACTCAGAATTCAGTGTCATCTAGGCTACTTCTTTTTCAAATTCTTTCTGCAGGCCTTCTGGTGGCTATGAGTAGAATAGGGATGAACTCATCAGTTATTTTTATTAATATGATCAAATCAAATATTTTACATTAAATTATAATAAAA
Organism: Brycinus macrolepidotus; assembly: GCA_037974445.1. Classification (NCBI taxonomy): domain Eukaryota; kingdom Metazoa; phylum Chordata; class Actinopteri; order Characiformes; family Alestidae; genus Brycinus; species Brycinus macrolepidotus. The sequence goes on from JBBPCZ010000002.1 coordinate 21,363,222, forward strand.
ATGGAATTAAATGTGTAATGGCTACTGCAAAAAGGGGTTAAGATCAAAAATTGCATCATTTTTTTTGGCAGTGCAGAGGGGACCGTGGGAGAGATTTGAACGTTTTTTTTTAGGTTGGTGGGAGCACCACATCAGTGTTCAGCAGGTTTTCAGCACTGTGTAAATGTACAGTTTGCGTATTTCAATAGAAGTGTTAGAAAGAGTCTTCTGAAGAAAATGTGCTAACACCTTTAACACTGCCCATTTACTGACATTTGTGAGATGTTATTACGGAGAGAGAAAAGTCAATGGCCTGAACAATGAGTTTAAAATGCAGGAAGCAAATCTCAAGGGTCTATTTCCATTTCTAGCAAAAATTGAGACCATCTCACACAGACTGGATCTCTGATTGAGATGATCCCTGTATGAACCGTGTAAACTGCAATATCTTGCATGTATATGCCATTTTACAGAGACATTACTTAAATATGCATCACATTTATTTGTCCTATTAGCCATTTTGAATCTTCATGCCTGAGGTTTAGGCCATGTTTTGAAATTCATACATTTATTTATTTATCTTTCTATTTTGCTGAAACTGCAGCGGTTAAACATTAGACTTTTCCTTTGTGATTTGATTTTGAGCAAATTGATCTCACCAATGTGGGGAAATGGAAGAGTATCAAATTGTTTCAGCTAAGCTTCTGTTCAGTTTCGCCGCTTTTATTGCACTTTAGTAACGGGCACAAGCGTGCGATAAAGAGCTATTTATACACATCTTGGGTTTCTGTTACCGGCTGGCCATGTTTGCCTTGTACACAAATGACTGAAGCAATTACAGTAAAAACACTGTGCACTTTAGGAGGGAGAGGAGGAGAAAGGGATGTTCAAGATCATATTCATTTGCTTTGACTATGGTCTTTGAGACCCATTTGAAACTGTCCAAACGTAAATTACTCTTAAGTCTGACATTGTATTAAAAGTTTATTTTATAGAAAATGTAATCTTCCATTCTTTTTGTTACATTAAAAAGTTTAAGGGGTAATTAAACACGGTTAAAATTTCGAAATGAACCTTCCATTCCCCAGTCTATACAGTCCATTTATGGAGACTAATCTCCAAAAAACAGGCCATTTTGAGTTTCAGTATTTTGTGAAGTCATGGAAACCAACAGAATTAGATATAATCTCTAATTCAGCCTACAGCACTTTGGGCCCATCAGTTCACGCTGAAGTTATAAAGAGTGTTTTGATCCAGGCTGCTTTTTAAATGAAATACAATGGAGAAAGTCAATCAGTAAAGAGGTAGTTAGCATTAATGGAACAGTAACAAAAATAGCCTGTTTCAGTCCAATGGATAAAGAGAGGTTGGTTAGTGGTAATGAAAAAAATTAATTATGATGGGTTTTGACACATACAATCACACAAAATGGTGAACTAAAAAATAAAATACAAGGGAGATGTAGGATAAAGGTTCTTTAAGTAACTTTCCTAACTAACTTTGGACTTTCAAGACAGTTTAGACTCTTAGTTCTTAGTATGTCACATGAGTAAGACAGAAATGTCAGTCCCTCGTTGTAGAGAAAACCCAATAAACAGGTTTATTTCTGGATCCTCTGTCTCTCGTCCTATGACTGAGCCGGACTCGATTTGCCACCTGGGATGCTCTGATTGTCAGGCACGGCCGCGGACACATAGCCGTGTTATCTTGTGATGAAGTGACAGCCGGGCTTCTGTTCTATCCGCAGATCCTGCTGTGTTATCCTGATTCTGCGGTTTACATCAAAGGGCTTGTAATGGGCCTTTCCAGATCAAGGGAATATTTTACAATGCAGGATTCCTCAGTTCGCTGGATAGCTTAAGCTCAAAGGGAAGTCTGTCCAGTTGGAGAGCCCTTCAAGTTATCCAGCTCACAGAGACAACCTGCTTTGTGGAATACTACCAGCATCCCCCCTCAACACTGCAACACTTCAAAATACTGAACAAATGGGGTTATTTACCTACAAACTGAAACAATGTCAGAAAGTACATTTCAGTGAAGTAATTCTATTTATTTTGATCCAAAGAGAATTCTGTTCCAATGACAATTGCACTGAAATGTTTCAGTTTTGTGCCATCAACAGTTTTTTGTTGAGATAACAAGCCTGTATTTGCTTAGTCCGCTCTAATTGTCTGCATGGAAATGTGTGGCATAACTGAATTAGGTTCATCCAACGATTATTGTTTTTTGAGTGAAGTCTTCTCTAAAGCATAGGTTCCCAACCCTGGGACCCCCTGCCCTGCACATTTTAGTGTTTTCCTTCTCTAACCTACCAGTGTCAACCAAAGAAGGGCTTATTAATTCGCTGGTTAGGTCAGAGCAGCATGTTCAAAGCAGGGAAGACACTCAAATGTGCAGAAGAGAGGGGCTCCAGGACCAGGGTTGGGTATCAATGTTCTAAGGAGGCATACCAGTTAAGAGGTGATATGCACCACTACTGATACTGTGAGGAGGTAAAGGTAAGGGGAGGTGTGGTAAAGTCAGCATAAATGCATTTTTTAAGCAGGCGATCTTCTAAAATAGGCAAGCTAACGTCCTGGTTGTCTTCTATCCTATGAGACTGAAAAAATACAGCAAGAGGAATAATCCCTCTTAAATAAGAGTTAGGAGAGATATATTTATTTAGCTACTAGCCATTTCCTTCTCCCTCAGTTCCACTAGAATGACCCTTTATGACAAAGAGATGAGATTAAGGCAAAAAAAAAAAACCTAGGATTTAGAACTGAGAAGATTTCATGCGCTATCACTAACTATGTCAACAGGATCATTCTGTGTTAATTGGCAAATCTGGAAATGCGTGACTCAAACAGATTAACAGTTGATCAGTGTATGAATTTTATGGCAAAGTCATGCCTCTGTGTTTAATGCAGCATGAAATATTAAAAACCTAAGACACATTTTCATCTCTCTTCTCTCTCTCTCTCTCTCTGTCTCTCTCTCTCGCTCTTTCTCTCTGTGTATATATATATA
>JBBPCZ010000002.1:21382371-21395783 GCA_037974445.1 Brycinus macrolepidotus
TCTGAAGTGTAGATGGTGAAGAGGAACGGTGCCAGAACCGTTCCCTGGGGGGCCCCAGTACTGCAGACGACCCTGTCTGACACACAGCCCTGAGTTCTCACATACTGTGGTCGGTTAGTGAGGTAGTCCAGGATCCATGTGATGAGGTGATGGTCCACTCCCGTGTACTCCATCTTGTCCCTCAGGATTTTGGGAAGGATTGTGTTGAAGGCACTGGAGAAGTCAAAGAACATGATTCTCACAGTGCTCCCAGCAGTCTCCAGGTGAGAGAGGGAATAATATGAATGAGTGTTTTGACATTTTCACTATTTACCTGTACACTTCTTGAAGTTCATAGATGTCTATATAAGATTTTGTTGTTCAATAACTTTATGAGAAACAACGCAAAAGATTGTGTTAGTATTAAGCTGTGGGAGTGAGAATCTGAAGTCTGGTCCAGTAGTAACTAACAGTATTGCACCTGTACTAGTTTACACTTTCTGTGTGACCTGAAGGCTTAAGTTCATGTGGTCAACTGCAGTGGGGAAGGTCTTCAGGGGAAGTCGGACAGGTTCTCAGAATATATCTGGATATAAATACTAGCACAAATATTGAACATTACATCACTGAATTAAGTGTACATTACATGTAATTCCCATTGTATAATGTAGGTTTTCTAAAAGTGATTTGCTCCTGTATTCTATTCCCTATAGACACCTATAAGAACTTGCATTTCACAAACAAAAGAGAAAAAAAATATATAAATTACACTGTTCCTTTAAGCAGATGTTGTGTAAATGACCAAGCCTTTTCCAACTCCCTCCAACTTCCAGTTTCCAACTTCCTCTACGTAGCGTCTGCAACAGTACTGGGCCAGAGGCGGCAGGCTGCAAGTGCAAGCATGTTTTATTCTGGCAAGCATGTTTTATTCTGTATACCTCAAGGCTTACAAGGTATTACAAACAGACGGGTTCATGACACCAGCAAAGAAAAGCACATTGGTAGAATTCACATTGCTTATCTAAAAAACATGATCAGAATGCAAATGCACAGTAACCAGGAATCAGAACGCATCGAGACTGGGAACACAGCCTCAAACCTTAAAGAAGATGCAAAAGAAACAAACAGGTATATATAGCCACAAACTAAGTGCAGGCAAGGGTGGAGCTGAAACAGGTGTGGACCAAACAAGAGCTGAAGAATACTCTGGAATGTTGTGGAGCCTCCTAAAGAGGAGACTCCCTGACAGTGTTGGTGGCTGCCACAGCACAGCCCTGTCACTCCCAGAAGCACCTTCCATGAATGATTTGAGATCAGTCTGTACTCAACTCTTTTCTCCAGCTGAACAGGAAAGATCTAGCATCAGAACTCTTGCAAACTCTCCAGCTCTCTATGGTTTATCTACATAATGTTACTTGTGTTGGATTGTAAAGTGTGTTTATGTACATATATGTATATATATTGATTTTAAGAAAAGTAACTGATAACACATAAAATAATGTTTAGTCACGTGTCAAAATGAATTGCTAAGTAGTTGCCGATACAGAAAGTAAATATTCACTGTCTTGGAAGCATTTACTTGTCCGGGAAGAATGAAATGAACAGATCGCTGCTCTGTGAACCTTTGCAATTGGTGGATTTGGTGGTGGAACGCCTTCAGTCTTATTAATGTATCATATGTGTCTCCTGTATCTAATCGGTAACACAAACCCTCCACCTACTCTTCAACTGTTGCACCCCTTTCTGTGGCATTGTTGCAACAGGACTCATTAATAGAATGTTTTGGTGTGTCAAAAAGGTCAGGGCAAGACCTCCCTGCTTCAGGTAAGGGCGTGTTTCTGTGATCTAGCATGGTTAAGTATGTCAGAACCTGCTCTTCCTTTTGTCATCCCACTGAAATGCCTATGTCAGTATTCTAGGGATGACTTTCCCAGGCACTGCTGAACTCCTCAAACTCATCTGAAGAGGATTATATTGCATTCCATGGTCCAAGTACACAGTGGCATGGAACTCCATGGGTGAAAAATTGTGACGTCAACTTCCATCTTGCTTTATGCGCTTTGGTATTCTCCCAGTGCTCATGTAAGGTCTGTCCCGATACTCAAACAGGTTTGTGCTGGTAGATGTCTTATATGTGTCTCTTTCTGTTGTTTCAACATTTGTGTATATTTCAGAATGTGAAGAATGTTCTCTTATCTACAGAACTCAGCATCGCTGGAATAACAGCATGCTCCCCTCTGAAAATGACTCAAGCTCTTTTGTTCGTAAATATGAGGATTATAAATGAAGCGGACAAACCTGTCTTGATCAGTGACCACCTGTAAGTCCTTCAGACTTTTTGCAGATTCTCATAAGTACTGAATCTTGTTATTCACCCATAGCTCAGTCTATGCTTTTTCATTGTGTTGGTCCATTTTATCCCAAATGTCAGCCAGCAGCATATGTTTTTCCAAGACAGTTCTTGAGATTGATTTCGTATCTTAATTTCATTTTTAGCGATTTCATCATAGGAGTCTGTAAGTGCATCTGTTTATCGGGTTAAAAGGCCTTGTCTTGTCTCTCAGTCCAGCACAGCAGTGTGGGCTCATGTGTCAGATCTCATTGCAAGCCTCAGAAACATGGTCACAAAATGTTCCAAGGCAATTTACTTTGTCCTGAAAGTGTTGCACTTAACAACCGGTACTGGCATTTGTCAGAGAACCATGACCTTTGCAGGGCTTGACTTTTAATCTGTCTGATGTGAGAAGCTGAACCTCACCTTGTCTGCATTTATCTTCATATCGCACTCAGTACAAAAGCTTTCATTTTTATTGTCATGGTCAAGCATGCTAGCTTCATCACCATCTCATGTTCTCACAATAAAAAAATTATCAGCATTGATTTTTACCCTAGGGACATAGTCCATCACCCAGTTCTGCTTCCTCTGAAAAACTCTGGGGCTGAAGTGATTCCCATTTGTATGCAAAGTTTTCTGTTTTGTTCTGGTAACTCAAGACAACTCAAAGCTCACTGAAGTCCAATTGAAAACACATTTGGCTCGATGTTGAGGAGAAAGAGTTGGAAAGACCTTAGTGAGCCAAAGCCAATTAAATTGTGTCCAGCACGGTATTCACAGGTAGGTAGGCTTCACAAGCCTCTGCAGTGGTGTTTAAGCAAATTTACTTCAGCCACAGAAAAGGCATCAGTGCCAGATGGAGTAGCAGCTTAATCTAGTTGAGAGGGCAGCCTAGGTTGCAGAAGCTAGAGGAGACTAGCCATAGCTCAGCGAAGCTCAGTTAAATGTAGATTCCAAAAGTAGAACAGATGCATTGTTACAGCTCAGTGCCAGACATTAAACAAGCCAATGGGATTCTTGTGACCAGCCAAATCAATGGCTGTGGGTAAGCTTCTCAGGAATTGAATACTTTCAATGACTCGTTCCTTCAGTACTCACCTATTGCTAGTGGTAGTATATCTAAGTACTACAGGGAGCCATTCTGGTGAATATTTTACCAGTGGGAGCAGATCTCCTAAGAAGAGTGTTAGAATAGAGGAACTGAACAGTGAGAAACCATGACTGAAATGTGTTTATGTATGTTTATACTCTAAGAGAGGTTATTAACACTGATGTGCCCATGGGGCACCCAGAAATCACATAATTAAACCTTCAAACCCCAACAGGATTCTAAAAAAACGCTTTGAGATTCTCGACATTTTTAGATGTTTTTTGATTACTGATCAAGCACAATGTTTTGTCATAAAACTTACAAGATTTCATTTGAAAGTTTCATCTCTTTAATATGCTCTCAGACCCAAAGTATCTTAATCAAAATGTTGTAGTCAGCCTGGGACTGGATAGAAATATAATGTAGAAAGTATAACTCTCCAGGCTACAAATTCCTAATTTAACTATGAAAAATAAAAAAGCAAGAGATAGTAAATATTAAGAGATAAGCAACACTTACGCAAAGGGAAACAGCTAAATACATCACCACTGTCTAGGTATGCAACAATCTCCTTGTCTGATTACAGACTCCTTGTCTGATTACCCCACAGCTGAATACTTTGAATGCTGTTTTGAGGTCTCAACCTGGTTGGCTCATTCGTTGGGCTAACAGATGTATAAATGCATAAAACTAGTTATTATAAATTATAAACTGGAATATTTTGATTAAAAATGAAATATCGAAGTATCTAAATGTCATTGCTATAATGATTGTGGTTCGGCTTAGTAAATTACGGCCGTCTGCAGAGAGTGGAATGCAAAGCAGGAAACAAGAGGTCACTTTGGGTCTGATGGGTTAAGTTGTGTTATCCGTGTATATGGCTTCGTTAGTACGGCATATTTATCAGTGTTTTTTCAGTTTGCTCATTGTTGCTATACATATCTATCAGTGAAGGATGCAGAGCTATTTCTTACTATATGCAGTGCCCACCAGGGCCCCCCAGGTATGTGATATTTTTTCAATTTATTTATGATTTTTATACATAAATACTTATTTAATGGTTTATTGTCTCCACCTTAGAAGTCATTGCACTTTTTTTGTGATTAAAATGAATGGAATATCAGCTGTATTGGCCATTTAGCATGTACCCTATGTCAGAAATGGCCTTAGTAAGACACAGTATGAGACAAGAGCAAGACGAAGCAAGCCAGTGCATTTTTAATAGCTTGTAGAATGGAGAGTGTTTCTAAAAGCTAGAGAACCAGTTATAGAAGGGTGGAGAAGAAATCGACTCCAGAGAAAAAATTCCGTGGGCCACGAAAAGCCAAATGTTTAATAAATTGTAAGGTGCCCACAGATTTCCTCCGTAGTGAAAAGTATCTGCAGCTACATTTATTTTTCCATGAATGATCTCTGATGTCCAGGAAAACCCCAACATTCTTTGCCGGTGGTGTAGCTGTGATTTGTACAGTTATCCAGGGTAATACAAGGTCTTGCCTTGGAGAGTTTTTGGATGGTAGATAAAGTAAGTCTGTCTTCTCAAGGGTAGGCTTGTGTAAAATGTGTAGGTGGTGAGATGTGTAGGTGGCGTGAGTTTGCTTTCTGAGAAGTACCTTGCACGTGTATGACACAGCCAGAGTGGGATATGACTCATGGCTCAACAATCTGACTCTGAGGAGAAAGCCAGGCTTTGTATTTCCAGGTGGAGCTGCACAGCCTACACAGATCCCATCAATCACTCAGGGTTATCCCTGACCCCTCTGCTCCAATCTCTCCATCCCGAGCTCTCTCCCCTCCTCTCTGTGGGCTCTTGCTGTCGCCAGTGAGCAACATGGACCACTGAAAGCACTTAAAAGTAACCTGCTTATCAGTGGCAGAAAATTACACATTCCAGTGTGGTGCTAGCGATAATGCAGACCTGAGGAGCAATACATGCTGTTCAGAGCTGTGTCATTAAGAAAGACCGGCAGATGGCGAGGCCTGGGAAGAACTTAGATATGGGTCAAAAAAAGGCAAAGGATCTAACTCAGGCCAGCAGTCACGTTAATAGCACTTTGTTCTCTGTAATTGTCAGTGGAACACAGAGACCACAGTCAGTTGCAGTTCTTTTCTGCTGCCATGCCCTGATGTCAGTGTCTGTAATGTGTATCCTGACATCAGCGTTAATTTACCCAGGTCACTGAACACTGCCAGACACCGAATCATCCTTTCACTAAACTGCACAATATACACTCTACCAATTTATTAGGTGCACCAAATGAGGTCCATTTACCACATATGTCCACTTTGTAGCTTGTAATTACAGACTATGGTGCATTGTTTCTCTGCATTTGTTAGCCTTTTTCATCCCTTTCATCAATGGTCAGGACCCCCACGGGAACACCAGTGAGCAAATATTATTTGGACGGTTGGCCGTTCTCAGCAGAGCTGACACTGACGTGGTAGTGGCATGTTAGTGTGTGTGTGTGTGTGTGTGTGCGCACACACTTCACTAAATGGACCACACACCCCAGTGCTCCTGGACGTTTTCAACAGCACAGTGTCACTGCTGAGCTGAGAATAGTATCAAAACTACATAGTCAGCACTGTCCTGTGGCCAAGAAAGACTAATATATACTCTGTAGCAACAGATGATCTAGAAGGTGGACCATCAAGGTAGATGTGTCTAATAGAGTGGAAAATAAGTGTGAAGGGTTTAAACTCCAGTAACACTGCGGTGGACCAGTTAAGTTATAATGTCAGTGTGACTAGAATGCTGAGAATGATCCACCAGCCAAATAATACCTACTCATTAGTGGTCCTGTGGGTGTCCTGACCACTGATGAACAGAAAGGGCGACTAATTATGCAGAGTAACAGGAGGTGTAGGTGTAATAAAGTGGGTGTATGTAGATCTCTAAGTTTTGTTCAGAACACCACTCACTCAGATATTTTGATCGTATTTCAGTGTTTTTGTTTACTTTTCAGTTACATTTTGACAGTTATATTTTCCTTAACAAAATAGAATATGTGCATTTGAAGAAAAAAAAAAAAAACGAACCTAGAAAAAGTGTAATATGACTGCAGCTGTGCGTAATATGACCACCACAGGAGCTGAGAGAATGAGTGAGATTTTCATGGTGTAATTTGGTCTCTTGTGTTTCAGTTCATGTCCGTTATTGCGAATGTTGATGTGTGTGGTAATAAAACACTGAGAAGTGATTTCGCTATGATGATTGGAATGCTGACAGTTCATTTTAACAATATAGATGCAAGATGCAAGTCTGATTCGTACATTCTCCTAAAAAGTAGAGAAGAACACATGCAGCATTCAGTGGCCTTTCTTGTGGCATTTGTCCAGCCAGAGCAACTTCCTATTCTGTACCTGGACATGTACACGATTGTACCTCTTACACACCAGTATGCGTGCATACACATGTCCTGTGAATTATTGGGCAGTTGCTGACATTGATAATGGGTAGGAGAGTGTCCAAGCAGAAGAAGAAAATTTAGTGTTTTGGAAAGCCATCAAGAATGTTCACACAAGTATCTAAAGATACATTGTGCCATTGCTTTGTGTTTTTAGAAATGGAGCATTTGTCCAGAAATGCAAAAGTGAAGCTTAACACTACCCATAACTACCTACTGTCCCTAACCCTACACCTAACTCTAAGCTTAACTGACACAGACACCAGATCGAGTTATTTTTTAGAAAGGGCTTTTATTTATTTTTAGAAAAGCCATTTAGTTAAATTTAGAATGGGCATTGATTTATTTTTAGAGTTCTTTTTATATAGGGCATGGAGTTATTTTTTAGAAATGCCTTTGATTTATTTGTAGAAATGGCATTGAATTATATTAAGAAAGGGCTTTGATCTTTTTTTTAGAAAGGGCATTGTCTTATTTTAAAAAGGGCGTTGAGTTATTTTTAGAAAGGGAAATGCAGAAATGTAGAAATGCAAGGCTGGAGGCTAACCCTAAGAAATCACACGGAGCTCCTCTAGCAGACAAAATAGCCCAATAATCCACAGGATGTGTTTAGCCCACATACTGATGAACTAGCAGAATCATGTGCAAGTACACATAGTGAACAAGAGGTTGTGTTTGTTGAGTTTACAAAATAAAGGCTTAAGCTGGGACGGTAACTGATTACAGTAAAACCTCTTGTCTGACATGTCATGTATGGAGAAATTTGTAATGTCGCTTGGTGATTCCCTTTCCTCGGTTTACTGAATAATACAGTTCAGAAGGGAAGACGGCTAGATCTGGCAGTGTGTTGTACATTTTCGATCTCACAATTCCTGACTTGCTCGTCTAAAGCATTCCTTTAAGCACGTCCTCTTCATGAAATCAGTGCTCTGTGGTTTATCCAGGGGGTTTAAACACACAAGCAGAGTTATATAAGACATGATAATCCACTGTTACTATGGATACCATAGCCCCAAATGGCTTTAGTTGTACTGCCAGAAAGGTACGCAATTTAAGCCGTTACTCTCACTGAAGCTCCTCTCTCTGGTACCAGAGAATGCTGCTGTTGTGACTGGATTAAGAGGGTATTGTGGGCATTGTGTGATTGGCGTCATCTCTGTGCCATAAGAGCAATGGCGGTGGGACTACTGCATCTGTGCATCCTCCACATACACTGAAAAGCGATAAGGATCCTCGAGGATCGCTTATGGAGTGGAGCAGCATGTCTGCCCGTGAATACAAATGGCGAGAAGATGCATTTTCCATGTCAGTGGCACAAAGTCAGTAGCCTGTTGCTCTTTTCAGATTCCTTGTAGGAGTATGGAATTAAGATCTTGAGGATTTTTCTTGGTGGCTTAAAGCGTGTGTACGAAGGCAGATGTGAGCGGCGTAGGACCTTTCTACAACCGGTGCTGTACATTTTGCCTTCTGAGAGGGAGTGAAGCAGTTAAGCCAGTCTTAATGGAAAGCTCCACACATTTGACAAACACATCGACAGCGTAGCGATTTCCTTTCATTGCGCCTGAAAGCAGCTCGCCCAGCTGTGAGCACGCAGGAGCAGCATAATAAGTCTCTTGGCGTGTTGCGTTGGCGGCAAGAGGGTTGGCGGAAAGAGGGTGTTCATTATTGTTCTGCGTGACAAAAGTGATGAGTTAGTGGATTGTGAAAGAAACAGTGCTGCAGTTTACAAGGTCTGAGGGGGCAGAACACAAACGGATCCCTGCAATAGGCTTGACAGGTATAGGTCCTTTAGCTGCCCCCCAGAGCACAATGGTAATGAGTGTGTGTGAGTGTGTGTGTGTGTGTGAGAGAGAGAGAGTTGTAGTATCTGTCTGCCAGGTCTAAAATGACTAAAATGAAGGCACAGTCCAGACTGAAGTTTGTGGGTGCTGTTCCCGACCCACTGCATGAGTGGACAAAGAGCGACATTGTAAAATAACCACATTGTACACTGTGTACTTTAGCAGTCTTCCTTAGATCCAGTCTTGAAGGCTCATGACAAGGCACAATTTAGTGTGTTCATGCTTCAAATTGAGTGGTAGAACTTCTTAGGCAATTGTCAACTGCTTCATGCGACACTATAGATAAGTGGTATAGAACGGTGCAGCACATATACACATTACTGGGTTTTTCTGTTTACTGATGCAAAATAATGAGTTTTATGTATCTTCCCTTATTTGTTATACCAAGGCAAAGATCAAGCAGAAGAAGAAAAAATATCAAAGAATTAAATGGAGCACAATTTGATTTATTTCATACAATTATTAAAGAATAGATTCAGTTTGTTCATTTTTGTCTGTTTCCACGGGTGCCACCACCATGTTTGACTCTTCAAAAGGCAGTTAGTTGCAGACATGAGATGCACTGCGTTTCACTGATATTTCCTACACACTAAGCACAGGAAGTGGGTCCTGCTAATGTCAGGATTTCAACATTTATGAACAATGTGAACAATTGCATTATCAGGTACACCTAGTTTTATGCATCGTTTGCTGTGTCCATCCAGAAATGGACCGAAAAGACAGGCAAGCTGTCCATGTATCAGACTGCAGCCAAAAAGGATACAAAATCAGAGCCCCAGCATATATAAAATGAACATATGAGAGTTTAAAGAACATGATGCAAAGATTCTTTACCAAACTCTATGTGCTTCTAAGGGCCTTACATTATTTGGAGGATCCCTAAAATTTAAAAACATTTTCACACACACATCTCATTTACAAAAACAGCTTTAACAACCTTTAACAACCTACTGAAAGGTTATCAAGGGCACCAAAAGGGTTAATTTTATCTCATAAAAAACCCTTTATGGCACCTTTATTTTTATGTGTGTAATACAGCTGGAGCACAATCCACAAAACTCACACCGTTTAATTGCTCACACTCAAACTTATTTTTCAAGAGAATCCTGTGTAAATCTGTCTGCGCGCCTGTCCACAACTGCCAATGGAAAAATACATAATTTAGATGCAAACTAAGTGCAAACATTTCATATAACATTCCCTCATTCCGAAGTATTTATATATTGTTGAAATGAAATATAGAGTAAGCGAACTGTAAGTAATGTGTGGGATCAAATGATTTTCATTCCAAATGGCGAATAAGTAAAATGTATTCCTGTTAAGCATGTTTCATATATTTTACTGTGTTCTGTAGCTTTATTTCGGATTAATTCCAAACCTTGTCATTTTGCTATGGGTGATAATAAAATACTATGCTCTGTATAGGTGTGTAGTTTTGTGTGTTTGTAGTGTTCATTGTTGTTCCTTCCCTTTATTTGCAAAGCAGGCTGATGAGCCATTTGGCTCAGGCTGACTTACACTTGTGAAGCAGCTTGGACCAGAGATGGGAAATCCAATAGACTGAGGTGATTACAGGAGGCTGATGAGAGGAAAGGTAGCTGGCACAGGCACTGTGAGAGAGGGAAAGAGACAGATAGAGACAGAGAGTGTGTGAGAGAGAGAGAGAAGGAGAGAGAGAGACAGAGAGAGGAGAAGAAGAAGAAGATGGTAGAGCTGTGATGATGGAGTTTTTGAGAAGGTGCTGGCATTCTGGCAGAGTACCCCTCACTGAAACAGAGGAAGTTGTACAGTTCTCTATTGCTCAGTGACGTGCTGTGTTTAATGTGCCTGGCTGCTGATTTGGGGGACAGAGTCTGTCATTTCCACTCCTTTTAATCCAATTACATCAGATGCTGCAAACCCCAACACACACACACACACAGGCTTTATAGCTAAGGAAAAGCCATCTGTGATGTAACTGTAATTTACCTATCTATCCTTCATATTTCTCAAAGTTATTGTTGCAAAGTTGGTCAAGCTTCAGGGAAAAATATTCTATTTCTCATTTCTAAGGAGAAACTGTGGAGCACAGCCTAATTTTGTCAACATTCCCTAATTTCCAGTGTAAAAGGTGAGATCAGGCGTAGTCGTTTTATGAAATCATATCTAAATAATTATCTAAATTAATCTGAATGGGATTTTGTTCAATCTTCTGTTCAACCTACCAACCATGGCTATGAAATAATTTTGGGTAGAGTAAGAACAAGCTTGAATTCCAAGTCATTTGGGATCATTTCTATTGGACTGTTCATCATGAAATCTTGACATTTTGACCAAATGGCAGCTGATAGTTTCAAATTAAGTAGAAAAGTTAGGAAAAAAAAGGAAAATATAAAGTTTTGCTCTAAAAGTAGTGATATACAATATACTGGAAGCCATTACATTGTAAGTTTACCATCATTTTAGAGCATTAAAATAACAGGAACTACTGTAAACACACAGTATGCTCCTGTATATCTATAGCGATACTGGGCATGTTTTTATATCAGAATCAGAATCAGAATCAGAATCGCGTTTATTGGCCAAGTATGTGAGTGAACAGTCGATGGTGTCTCTCAAGCACACCAGTACAAAACAACAACAATGTGTAAAGATACAATGAGCAATATACTGAGCAATATATTATACAATAATGTACAATCTGCAATATGAATACGTAATATGGATTTATACTTATAAATATACAGATAAATGTTAACAAATGTATATAAGTATTATTTGTACATATAATATGTTTATACTATTTATAAACATAAATATATGTATGTATATATATATATATATATATATATATATATATATTGCTGTGCTACTAAAAGTGTATAAATGAACAATACAATATAAGAAAATCTGTATAAATCTTATATACAGATGAGTATCAGATGAGTATATACAGATATCTACAGTATATAGTATATACAGATGAGTATATACAGTATATACAGATATCTTGATGAGTACAGAGGGTCTAAAACTACAGTTAAGCAGACATCAATTTAAAATTATTGTTAATTATAACAGTTACTGTGGTGGTAAGTTCAGTTCTCACTTCGCTGCAATAACACCCTAGTACTTTACTGTACACATTGTTAGGCATTGACATCAACAACTGGCATGAAACTCACTGGTGGAACGCAATTGGTGCATTTACATCAGGGTCCAGATGGAAGTTGCAAGTTGTGGGCACTTAGAGAACTACAAAGCAGCATGTTAATATTTACTGTAAAATTGGTGCATTTTTTTTTACAGTGCAATTGAAAATGTGCTTTGAGCATCTTCGGACCCCACCAGGTGAATGCAGGGTCCTGGGATGAAAAAGTGTCTTAAATAAGACTAGGCTAGTGGTGAATTGGTGATGTCTCTGTATCTTCTCATTCCGGTTATAATGGCTTTGTGAGGGTGACAGCTCAGCATGGGCAGCAGTGTGAGACATCACATGGCCCAATTAAGAGATTTTTCTTTTTTTTTTTTGGAGAGAATGGCTGACACCTCGGCAGTAATAAGATTAAGTGAAAGCACAGGAACTTTTCTTGTTTCCCTCCCCTTTTTGCCTCTGTGTGGCTAAAATGAAATAAGATGAAATGAGATAAGATAATGGAGAAAGGGTGTTATTAGATTATAGCATCAGAAGAAAAGAAGTGTCCTTTCATGGCGGCAGTGTGTCACACAGCATACACCACTCGTTTTGGCGTACTCCATTTCCCCTGTTTTGATTGCATTAGTTTCAGTGTACAAATGTGCCAGTATGAACGCACCTCTCTCTCTCAGGGGAGCACAATCTTTCTAGCTTTGGAGAAATTGATCTTGTTGTCGTAATGAGACAGGAAGCTGCTGGCAAAGCAATACTGCAGAGACTGAGAGCATTATCCTGCTTTCACAAATGCACAGTTATTCAGTTTGAATACATAACTTGTATTGTACTTGTGTAACTTTTTATACTTATTTATTTAAAAGCCTACACAGGTACAAAAGCTGCAAACAGGACTTAGCTAGAAGTGCACATACATTAATCAGTTTCTAGACACCTGCAACATTTCTTCTGAAATTAAGGGTATTAATCAGGAATTTGTCTCCCCTTCACTGCAATAACACTCCCATTTCGTTCTGGGGAGGTTTTTACACTAGATGTTGGAACATTGCAGTGAGAATTTGATTGCATTCAGCCTCAAAAACATTAGTGGGTGAAGATTCCTCGGTTGAGTAAGATAACACATGCATATACAATAGGAAAAGAGCTGACAGACATTCCTGTAGGCCCGTTCTCAGCTCAGTTTAAGGTAGAGGTCTAACTGACGAATTCTGCTTTGTGAAATATCCCCCATCCCCAACCCTAGGTAGAGATGATGGATGACTAATTCATCTCCCAAAGGTATTGACTGGAGTTCCATCACTCCAGAGAACACAGTTCCACTGCTTAACGACCCAGTGCTGGGGGGCTTCATACCCCTCTGTCCAACGCTTGGCACTGATGACCTTAGACTGCTCCAGGGTGTCTCAAGCCATTGGCAATGCTTTTCTATGTGCTATGTACATACTGAATTGAACAACTGTGTCAACAACGGGAGCACCTTAAAGTAAGTAACTAAAGTTGACTAATAAGATGCCAGTTAAAAAGCTCTGAAACATTATTTTGAGTGATATACGCTACCAGTCAAAAGTTTGGACACACCTTCTCATTCAGTGTTTTTTCTTTGTTTTTATTATTTTATACATTGTAGATT
>JBBPCZ010000002.1:21395883-21408146 GCA_037974445.1 Brycinus macrolepidotus
TGTGTGTGTGTGTGTGTGTGTGTGTGTGTGTGTGTGTGGGTGTGAGTGAGTGCGTGAGTGAGTCTGAGAGAGAGAGAGAGCGTGTGAGTGTGAGTGAGGGAGACAGAGAGACAAAGTGAGTCATAGAGAGTCACAGAGTGAGAGAAAGAGAGATAGAGAAGCACCCACGTTTCATTTTCTCACTCCGCCAAACTTCTCTTGTTGTTGTTTTTACTTTATGTGGCACAGGTTTAAAAACGCCTCGTTTTCTATTTTGAGAACAACTCAACAGTATGAGGAGAGTCCCTGCAAGAGTCTTGAGTTATTGTCATTCGTGTCCAGAGCTGTGGACGCCCATCTGGCCTCCCCAGCCTGAGCAGTTTCACTCCACAGAGGAGAGGGAGCAGCTTTACTGAGCCAGGTGCTGTTTAACCAGCCTCTCTCTGCTCCAGAAACTCTGTTCTGAAGAGTTCATGTTTGCATGATGGGGGTCCCTCAATCTAATAGTTGTGCTCTGGTTTGGAAACGGACTGGGGGTCCTGATTCTGTGGCTTCAGACCAGGGGTCAGTAGAACATCACTATACCTGAAGACCCTACGTGATATAAAGGGATACACCAGTGTGGTGCCGTGTGAATACAGATGTTTTAAAATAGTAAATATGTCACAAAAATTTCAGTTTGGAATATTGGTCAAATCTAATGTGTCCTTTGTTTTATTTTAATAATTTTCTGTTGGATTAATGGATATGATTCATGATGTCACCGTGCATCCCTAAAGATGTGCATCACAATATTTTGTTTTTATGAAGTTTGGAAGTTAAGAGATAACAGAGAACCAAAAAAGCAGTTAGAGACTAGATATAGCTACAATTATTCAGTGTTTTGCGCTGCACTCGTTCAAATTAAACATGCCTAATTACATGGTTATTGTAATGAAACAACAGTTGGTCAGTCTCTTTTAAGTGTGGAAATTATTGTCAGAAACGAATATTGTGACATAATGTGGTGATCATGTTGCCCACCTCTACCTCATGTGAGTTATGAGTGTGTTTTCAGTGGTTTTTGCAGTAATATTTAAACTGATACCTGGAAGGGTATTTCTGTTCAGGTTTTATTACTTAGATACTCCAGGGTCGTGACCGGGTTATTGACGACTCCTTGCGCCACTGAGAGAACACACACACAGATGTAATAAAAATATACCCTCTGACTAAATTTGATTTTAGTATATTGTGCATTTTAGGGTGGCTTTAGCTGTACATTGTACATTGTACATGTTTTTTTTGTTTTGTTTTGTTTTTTTTCCCCTAGTGAAATCATTTGTGCTGAGGCTTGCTGATTGTCAGATTTGAAAGGGGGTTTTACTGGAGTGTTGCTTTTCACTGGTCCATAGCACAGATAATAAAAGCCGGTGGTTATTATGGGGCATAACAAAGGCACTCTGGTGTAATCTAGTACCTCAGTGTGGAGTCATGTACGCTGCGTTGGCCCGAGGTGTTTTTGTGAATGTAAGCGCCAGTGGAATCCGATCTCACCTCGGCACTCGTGCTGTAAAATTCTTCGTGAACGCAGGTACGCGGACGGGCAGGCTCGACATGCAGGTTCCTGCGTAACTGTATAAACCCACCCTGTAATCAGAGCCTGTCGGAAGCAAGCCCGTTCACATTCCGCTTCCCAAGGTCCGGTGCTCAGTCCTTGTAAATTCCAGGCCTCACAGGAAGAAGGTCAAAGCAGCCTTCCAAGAACTTGGCACAGGGAGTAGAGCGAGTCCTGAGTAACGACCCTGCCTAGTGAATGTGACTACGCGGCGGAGTGTAGGCCCACGCTTTTTATAGGCCTGAATAACAATTTACATCAGTTTGAGGGCCCTTCTAATCAATTCTGCTCCTCAGGGTGCATAATTAACAGTGCCTGCTGATTCATGGAGGTTGCCAGATTTGTGCTCCGTATTGTATCCGTGGTCGAGAGAGACAGATAGCTGGGCTCGGGAGGTTAGTTTATGCTCCGTGGGGTGACAGAAGCCTGATAAAGGCACACGTAGTGGCGAAGGTGACTGGATCGGGAGCCGTGGCACATGTCTAATAACAAGGCTGGATATGAGGATTATCTAAAACTAGCATTTTGGCAGTATTGGTTAGAAAATAATCATTAATGACCCTCCGGCTTTGGTGGTGTCGGCTGTTCTGCTTGGCAGTGTCGTGCTCGGTGGCGTTAACGAATTACAGTGCGAAGTGTGAAATCAGACAGATTCAGCGAGTGAACCTGCTAGGCTATATACAGTCCCTTTAGACATTTGGACTTGATCAGTACCAGCCGCAATGTGTGGCTGTTGGAAAGCGTGCATTTAGTCTTGCATTGTGCTCTCCCAGAACTTGGCCAAGCTTGCGTTCATTTGGCATCTCACAGCAGCCAAAAACCTCCCCAAGACTGCAATTATGAAGCCCTTGTTTGTTTAGATTGTTTGTCTAATGAAAACTAACCGTCAGTAGCTAATGTGCTGAGGCCATCGTTTTACCCGCATTTCTAGGTGACATGACCCCGCGTGCTCTTTAGCCGGAAAAGCGAGAGGCTGCCGCTGGGCCATGCTCGTCGTGGGGCTTGTCTCACCAGACGCAGCACAGTTTGCTCGATTGCAATTAATTAAGCCCTCACTCACTTTTCCTAGCCACTTGGGGTTAGCCGTGTTCCAGGAAAGTAAAGATCCATGATGCGGCCTCTTCCAGCACTTGGAAAGGCCAAATTACAAACAACAGCATTATTAGTTCTCTAAATTATACTGACAGTCAAAACACAGAACTTGCTTCATGGATTTCAGTGTTTCCTAGAGCTTTTGATTCCAGCTGTGGTGGTAGCTGATGGAGGCCAGAGGGGCGGTTGATGGTGGGTGGTAAAGATAATTTTAATTTTGTTGATGGGGATTGGTGGGTGGGGTAGAGATGTAGTGCATCATTGGTGGTGGGATTAGAGTCACTATAACTTTGATGGAGGGGAAGGATGTAATAATTCTGTTGACGGTGGTGGGGAGGGTTGGTGTTGTAGAGACGTAGTAATATTGCTGCTGGGGGTATTTGAGTAGTATTATCTTTGTTGACGGAGGAGAGAGTTATAATAATTTTACCAACTGGGGGGTTGAGGTGGTTTGAACAAGCACGCAACACTGACTAGAAGCTCTGTAGAGCCTGCTGACCTCAAAAACCAGCTTCTTCTTAATGAAAGCTTAGCTGTCCTTACTAGCTAGGCTACTTACATACTTGCTAATTGCTTAGAGTCAGGTCTCTGCGACTGATAGCGTTGTGTTAAGAACGAAGATAGATTTTTGAGAGTTAGCTGGAACGATCAGTTGTGGTCAGATTAGTGCAGTGGTGCTCATACTAACCATTTGTGAACTGCGGATTGATTAGACCATCCATCTTCTCGGCGCCAGCAACAGTCTTTCCTCCCGTGCATGATTATGTTTTGATTCAGAGTGTGCACGGAGAGCAGGGCTATTCACAGATGGGTCCATCGTCGATGTGTTTGTGAGGGAGAGAGAGCGGGGCAAGGGCTGAGAGAATCAATGTGCTGCGAACAGTTCTACAAAGGAAAAAGATTTTACCCATTTTACATGGTAAAAAAAATGATGACATTGTAGCGGGACACCACAAATAAATCAATGCAGTGGAAACGTTGTATTTTCTAAAAGATATAGCAAAGAAGGAAAAGAAGTCGTATTTTAAAAATTTAAATTGTGATTATTTTCTATAAATAATCACAATTTAAATTGGTTGGGTTCTCCAGTGCATGGGTGCTTGGTAAGTTTTGATTGGTCTGAATCATCTTCAGGAGGCTGACAAGCTCCAGGCCATTTTTTACTATATCTGTCTTCAAACTTCAATTTGTTGGGTAAAATAGACTATAATTATTTTATAACTTATAGAGTTCATATTATAAATGCAATTAATAGTTATGGTTTAAAAATTGCATTGTTTCAAATTGTGATTTTGATGATAAATTGATTCATTTCTAGTATTGCAGCATATTCTGCTGAAAATATATTATATAAATAGATAGATATATATCTTTTTCATAAGAAGGTATTTGAGTGGTGCAGCTGCTGTCCCCACATGACCTCAGCAGGGGGATAAAAATAATGTTTTCACTCCTTTGTGGAAGCTTCTCTTACATTCCTACTAACTTCTTTCTGTATTTGAAAGTCACGGTGAATGATGTGTTAACCGGTCATGTTTGTGTAGCAGGAGGCTTCGGCCAAATACCAGCTGCTAAGTTGTCATTGTTAATAAATTATATGAATTCTTCCATCTTTTACTGATTGCAGGTTCTGCCATGATAATAGTCCTGGCTGTCAGGGAGCCACGTCACATACTGTGATTGCTTGTAGTGACTGCTGATAAGAGCTTCCCATGGCTTTTTCATTCAGATGGTGAATTGTTATAGAATTCACAGTCCCGTGTTCCGGGATGATGTAAGGCATGAATTAAGAATACAGTCCGGTTAGGTTGGTATTTAGTTCTGTAAAAATAGTAAAACTTGGTTTGTCCAAAATTGTCATCAATCCTGTCACCTATCCTTTAAAATGGGGATGTTCTTGAGTACCTCCTGTTTAGTGTTTCAGAACTTTGATCTTCATTACACTGCATCTCAGAAAGTCAGGGAGAAAATATACAGGCATTCAACTCAGTGAAATATTAAGGTTTACCAGGTTTGCTCGTGTTTGTGATGAAATAAGTGTATTAGATTAAAACATGCTGGACACTAGGGCCTTAATGTTAGTGGCCAGTGGTGCATTGATGAGGATGCGATTGAGAAGTCTGATAATGTGACTATAAATATGGCCAGCCACTCTAGCTGTGCTTTTTAGAGTCAGACGTAGAGAAATAGGCAGCCCTCAGCTATTACACATATGCAAATATGAATATTGTCATTTTTAGTCTGGGTCATCCTGTACCAGCTCATCTTGGAACTCTTAAAACATGTCATGGTTTTTCTTTGGGGAAAAAAAAGTAAAAATTTCTGCTAAATTTGAGACCTTGCAAAATTTTGTAGCTCCACTTTTTTATATTTTATTAGTTCATTAAATTTCATTTGTATGTGTATTATGAACCTCATCAATTGCTAATTTTTCACTGGCTTGGGTTGTAGTTGTTGTTAAATATTTGCAACATGTATGTATGTAAATAATTGTTGCTGAATGTTTACAGTAATGAAATCAACTGTGTAGTTTTTTTTGCAGTTCTCACATCTAGAAGTTATATGGTCCTGCATATCTTTCTAAATGTAGATTCAGAGCTGAAAACCACTTTCATTTCACTTTCCATTTTCATCAGAAGAATTGTCTTAATTTTTTTGAAACTTTAAGGGAAAGTGTTAATATTCATTTAAATTTAAATATGTAGTATTACTTCATTTAAGGGGCAGCTGACGGATATTTTGATTTCAGTCTGGAAGGTTGTCTATCTGTGTATGACACCCATTGAGCCTGTTTTTTCTGGGTTCAGGACGTTATGGCTTGTAATGGTTTGGTTTCTTGCATACTCGATGATGTCATCTTGTTCCGTGTGTCTGGACAGAATATCAGTCTTAGTCCCTGAGCTCAATACAGCATTTCTCAACTTCATCACATCAGTTAGTTGCATTAGCAAACAACAAAACACGTCTGAATTAATCCCAACTGAAACAGGTCTGGGAGAATTATTGCAAAATGGATTGCGACATATCCAGAAGTATAACCATAAATGAATTTCTTCATTAAACCATTTGTTGTGACAGTGAATTATATTAATATTACACAGGATCGCACTTTGGCTGCAAGAAAATGAAAACTAGTGGAGATAGTAATTTTTGAAAATGATACGACATTTGGGTAAAATATTTTTTATTCATTTCATTACTGTAAACATTCAGCAGCAACTATTCACATAAAAGCGGGTTGTAAATATTCAGAACAAATTTCAACCCAATCCAATGAAAAATAAGCAACTAATAAGGCTTACAATACAAATACAGAATCATATAAATGAGGAAATTTAGCCAAAGGTCCAAAATTCAGAAAATCATTGCTAGGATTTGAGCCAAGCTAACAGTTAAGTCATAGGTCAAGTCACTCATAGCAAGCATCTTATAAAGTAAGTAAAGTCCAGAAGTTTGAGACATGTCCCATAGATTCTCCTGTCTCTTGCTGTCCTGTGTCATGTAGCAGCCAAATTGGAGTGTATTGTGCTTTGATTTTTAAAAAAAAAATGGATCAGTAAAACTGCTAAACAATTTTTTCAAATCTCATGGAATATACCCAGGCAGGCATCTGTATTCTTGGGCTCACCATTGAAGCGTGCGGGAAATATAGCATACCTACATGAAAGCCGTTGGATATTCTTCAGGCATAGCATTGATTAAGAAGAGTATGAACGGCTTGAAATTGCATTAATATTAAAAGTAAGCACAACCATTGTTTGGGAGTGAAATTTTGAGGATTTTCTGAAATGGCATGGATTTGAAAATGTATTTTACTGTTATTCTTAAACTAGTCTTGGCATTGTAATATTCCAAAAATAAGAATTCTAAATCTAATCTGACATGTTCTTGAAATAAGAGAGGGAAAGGCTATTTGTATGTATGAGTGTGAGACACGCACAAACAGGCACGCACACACACACACACACACACACACACACACACACACACACAGACTGATGATTGTGGTGCCGTCCATATCTGTCAGCCAGGCGCACAGTAGATGGCGGGCACCCACCTCATTTCCTGCTCCGTGTCTGTCTGAAAATAGCCCTGCTTTTGTGGAGGCGCAGCCGTGTGGGCCCCGTCTGCGGTGAGGTGCCCAGCAGGTCCTTAATGGAGCGCCGCTTCCCCATGGGCAAGCCATCCCCCCTCATGCCCATGCAGTGCATGCTGGTATCATTTGAAAAAAGTTTCTGGGCCTGTCATCCTTTGTCAACACAGCAGCAGTAGCTGCATGTTCTTTAATTGTGCTGGAAAATGCCTCCCTCCTACCCTGAGAAGATAAATGCCTCTACGTGGTGAAACGAACAGTAACCACAAATTGGTATCTTAAGTGTCGGGCTACCAGCGCATTGACATTCCATGATGAAAGGTTTTGGCTGCGGCGGCGAAGGAATCCAACGTGCAAGTGGAAACATTTCTGAAGACGATGTGTGTAGCGGCGGTGGCCACGTTCGTTCTGGATGTAGGCGCTGTTTAAAGTCGCTGCCTGGAAGCAGAGGTAGATTCCAGTTCGGCAAAGTCCTTGCAAAGCACTGTGTAACTTTTTTTTTTTTTTTTTGATGGAATGCGACACAAAGCGCTTTAGCTGGCCTCCAGTTTGGGTGAAAGAACAGTCTGAAAGGTCAGAGGATGATTCGAGTTCACGTAACCATTTTTCTTCATTCTGAGGGGCTGCACTCAGCCATTGGTCTCTATCAAAGGAACATAATGGTAACCCTCATTAGCCCCATGCCTCGTTAAAGAGAAATAACTGGAGCTGGTTTAGGTGGATTGAAACTAAGTCAGCCATTTATCTGGCATGTGTCTGAGGACAGATGTTGTTAAAAAAATGATAAATGCACTGATGACCCCTCTCATTTGAAAGCTTGTGATGGGAAAAATAAGAGTTTTTTTTTCCTATCTTTAGATGTTATCACAGATGTTGAATTCGGGCTGTGAGCTGTCTGTTCTCCTTTACTCCCCTCCTGGCAACTGGAGCTGACGGCAGTGAGTGTTTTTTTCCAGAACTGCATGATATGGACAAAATAGCACTAAGTAGCGATTATATATTCTTGTGATGTGTTAAAAAAGCCTTAGTGAGACAATATGACGTGGTTGGTTATTAGTCTGCGTTATTTAGGTTTATGGAGGGAACCAGTATGGAAATTCTGGTCCAGTGCGATTAGGGCTGGGAATTCTGAATAACATTGATATTGAAGGATCTGTAAGAGTTAATAAACAGATAATTAGTTAACTGAAGGGAGGAAAAAACTGCAAACAAAGTAAATAAAATGAAAAGAGAAGCAAAATGGACTTCGGGTTGTAGGGTTACTACTCTAAGTGGTATTAAGTTGGTAGAAACCAAAACCACACATAGGAATACATTTGAAATCTTGTTCATTTCAGATATTCAAAAATATCCTACATAAATCAGTAGGTTTTCTTTATGGATGAACAACAGAGGCTGCAGTTTCAGATCAGCTAATTAAGAGCTAACGTTAAACACTGTTGGAAGTTGATGAGAGCTCGTCGTCTTCTGCGCAGTACTGTGCAAAAGTCTTAGGCACCTATGCAAATTGTTTAAAGCCATTTTTCTCAGCGTGTGATAGTGTTTTTCTGCTAGCGAAGTTAACAGTAGAATAAATACAAACAAGAAAACAGTCAAAAGTATCAGGAGTTGTTTTGGGTGTAAAAAAGTAGTTGATATTTTGTGAGCTAGTGAGGAGAACACAAGTTCGGTTCCAGATTTCTCCTCGGTTCCTCCAGCCGTTGTTTGGATTTTTGAAATTCCTGATTTCATTTAATGAAGGACTGATTGAGTCAAACCAGGTTTCTGATGGAAACTACAAGTAATACTGGACTTCCACAATGAACACACTGATATACTGTACATAACATCAGTATTTACCGTAGAATGTTAATTGCATTTCTTTTTAGTTTTATTAGTATACTTAGTAATTTTAATGAGAAAAAAACACTCACTACTCATCTGAACAGTTTTTAAGTACTAAAGACTTTTGTACAATACTGTGTCTAACAGGTAGAGTAGTCAGCCTAGTTCGCACTAAAGCTGCTCTGTCTCAACCTTCTAAGGGCATTCTTTACAATGTGCCATCCACAGCAAGCTCACATAGAGGCGCTTGGGTTTGGTAGTTGCAAAATATAGTATAATATAAATATTTACACTATATTGCCAAAAGTATGTGAACACACTGTTTTTCACACCCGTCCACTTGGCAGTTGGCGTTGTGCATGGTGACCTTAGGCTTGTGTGCAGGTGCTTGGCCATGGAAGCCCTGTCATGAGGTTCGCAAGGTACAATTCTTGTGCTTGAAGTTACTTCTAGAGGCAGTTTGGGATGCTGCAGGTCTGTAGAGAGAGATGCTGCAGGTCTGTAGAGAGAGATGCCGCAGAGGATAGGGTTTTAATGTGCTACATGCTACAGCTCTGTAAGTTTGCATGAGCTGTGGATGTCAAGATACTTTACAATCGGTGCATATCTAGCAAGGAACTGACTTGTGGGAAAGGTGGCATCCTGTAACAGTGCCATATCACTGAGCTCTTTAGCATGACCTACATTCTACTGCTAATGTTTGAGTATGGAGATTTCATGACTGTGTGCTTGATTTTATATACCTGATGGCAATGGGTGGAGCCGAAACACCTGAACTTAATCATTAGGAGGTGTATGATTAACTGAATACTTGAGACCCTATGCAAAAGTTTTAACTTTTATTATAATAATATTATTTCTATAGTAATATATGTTATCCACGTGTAAGGTGCACTTAATGCCTATAAATAAACATTGTTTACCAGGCTTCCAGTTTTACCCAAACATTCGTACTGGTACAGTAATAGCATTTTTTCCCAGATCAGAAATTGAGCTTCAGTTTCTCGTTCAAAGAAAGGATAAAGAATATTGGCTGCTCCACTGAACATTTTCTTTTGCTGAATTCCATGAATACCTCGGCTCAACAAAACACCCACAGAAACAATCATCTGGAGCTCCTCAAGATGCTCTGAACGCACATAAAAAAGCAATTTTGAGGTATCATTGCATAGAGAAGTATTGTGATAATGACTAACAGACAGTATATTGTGCAGTTGCAGTTAGATCATGTCCTGCTCTCTGATTGGATGCTGCGCTCCTGCTGAAAGGAGCAGCTCGGCTCGACTACGCCTGTCCTCCTGTGGCCAGCGAGGCGATCTCAAATGTGCCTCACAGCCACGATCAGGCCAGACGGGCATGCTGTCTGCGCCCAGGCAGGCTGTGATAGACTTGGAGTGTCTCTCCCCTTCCCTCGAGTCTCAACACGAACACCCCCCCGTCATGAACACTCGGCGCCAGTGGACGCTTGACCGACTTTTTAGGGATTTCTGTCTTCATGATCTTGACATTGTATCCCCCTTCTTAGGCAGAGATTTTTTCCCTACTCTATGTTTTCTCTACCATTGTCCTTTTTTTTTTTTTTTTTTTTATAACGAGATTCCTCACTGTTTGCTTTCAGTGGTTGCAGTTCCAGATTAAATTATTTATAGTCGATTAGTGGCGAGAGGGCAACTGTGTAATGAGAATTGCATTTTGAGGATTAATTCAGTAGGTGGTGCAGTTAATGGTTATTTAGTGCTCACAGTCATGTTCTCGCCATGCTTTTGTGAAATCTACGCCGTTCCCATGTCTGCTCGCTAAATAAATGCTTCCAGACTTTACCGTTATTTAAGGTTGTGTTTTTTTGCGCTACTATTACAAATAGCAATGAACTAGATTGAGGCAGCATTATTTTTGGCATGCAATTGCATTTATTTTTACAAATGCAGTTTCTGCCCTGTGTGTTTATTTGACACTTGAAAGGGAGGAAGGACGGTGTTGAGCTGGATGAGGTTAAAGCCGCATGGCTGAAATATCTGGAATTTCAAAGCCAGAACAGGGCATGTCAAGGAGTTGCACATACAAGAGCAATTTCACGTGCAAACCTCTTCAATGTGGTGGGCTTTTCCTCTGCTGCTGTCAATTCCACACTCTTATCTGCAGATCAGATGACACCTCGCCTAACGCACCTGGAGTGTGTGCTTTGAAACACCTCTGTTTTTTTAATTAGCTCTTACTTGTCACTCAAGAAGTAGTTCAACAAGAAGTAGTTCAGATTGATCGTAAGTAGAGGGGATATTTAATTGAATAAAAACGGAGGACTTTAGAAGTGCAGATTTAGACCTGTTGAAGATGTAGGGCTGCACGATGTGGGCCTAATGTGATTTTCAATAATGCTGTTGGAAATTTTATTGGCCTATGAATAGCAACAAATTATGTTGAAATTAGTTTTTCTCAGAGTGTGCAGCAAGTACAGACTTTTATGTTGAAATAATAATAATTGTCATCCCAATAGTAAGGACTCCTTAAAACTCCTTAAAATGCTCCTTACGGTGATGCGGGTTTGTTGTGACAGTAGCCGTTACTGTCTCGCATATGTAAAAGTAAGTAATTACATATAACAATTATATAAATGCAAATATAAATGTACAGTCAGAAATTACATTAAAACCACTGACAGGTGAAGTAAACAGCATTGATTATCTCATTACACCTGTCAAGGGGTGAGATATACTAGACAGTGAAATGAACAAGTGAAGTGATGAACGTATGTAAATGTATCACGAGATGACAATAATAACTTGACAGTAGTAAGTGTAGACTTAATAAACCCAGATTTGTTTTCTTTAATTTCACTTACAGTTCTGTCACTTTGTTGCTCTAATAGAGAGCGTTTCTGTGGGTGTGATGTATGGAAAAACTCAGTAAACCTTGATAAGTTCATGATATATGTTCTTAATTTGCGTTCATCAGATCCCTCAGTGGAAGCAGGTCTGGGATGAATGAAGGATCAGCTGAGTGTAGGAGGCGTGTCTCTTCAGTCCTTTCTCTGTGAGAAAGTGTGTGCAGGTCAGATTTGTTTGACGTAAGGATGTTCGAGTACACCCTTAAGTGAGCTTGTTTTCTTTTGTGCCCCTCGTGGTGGGATGACGGAAGCACTATCGTCAGTGGTTTGTCCTGTTGATGGCAAGTGTGAGTGCTGCAGGGGTAAGCTGACTCCAGCACATCTAATCCACGCCACCTGGCCCCAGCCGAGAGCCAGACGCACTCCGAGACGGAGCTGGAAAGGGAGCCGTCTCGTAAAGGCTGTTCACTCGCTCCGCAGTCTGCCAGAGACGCTTCTCTCCAAACCCGCCAGCTTAATTCTGCATTACTGCCGTCTTCTCTCTCAGCCTGGTGATGTAACTCGCCTTCCCCCTCCTCAGCGTCTTTCGGGTCGGTTAAACTCACACTAACTTCTCTGGCTAACTTTTCTTGAAACTGCCCTTTCTAACTTTTTGAAGCTGCCCTGAAAAAACTGAAGTTCGTAAAGGCTTACATAGATAAACATTCAGAACAACAACAGTAGTATTGAAACATTCAGTGTGACAGACGTGATCAGGCCATGCACGTTCCCTATCCCTATCGTGTGTGTGTGTGTGTGTGTGTGTGTGTGTGTGTGTGTGTGTGTGTGTGTGTGTGTGTGTGTGTGTGTGTGTG
>JBBPCZ010000002.1:21411399-21426388 GCA_037974445.1 Brycinus macrolepidotus
CATCAGTGCTTTAGTAATCCACATCTGTTCTTCATACCTGTAAAGCTAAACTTAAATCAACATCTGCTTTTGACTAAACCTTTACACAAAACCTGTCTGACCTCACAAATGATCATTTTAGTACATGGGCACAAATTCCCTCAGACACACTCCATAATCTTGTGGAAAGCCTTCTCAGAAGAGTGGAGGGTGGTGAAGCTGCAGGGGGGACTCTGTACCAATGATTTTGGAATTGGGTGTCCATTTAGCTCATAGGTGTGCTAGTCAGGTGTCCAAATACTTTTTGGCCATATAGTGTAATATTCAACTTTGTTAAACTGCCAGATTAATGCAGGCCAGTATTTAACCCCATGCACTGAAGGTTCACCATTGGGTTTTAATTTATTTCACTGCTTACCACAGTTAGAAGATGAAGCAGTGTACATGCAATAAACACAATCGGTATATGCACATGATTTTTGTTTGCGCCATTGTATTTGTTGTGTGTTTGTTTTTGTCACTTCGTGAGAACCAAAGTTTTAATGATATGAAACCATGACAGGTTCGGTGTTTCTCCCTATTTTTTTTTTACATTGCCTGGTAGACCCTTTACGGCCTACTGAGTGTAGTCAAACACTTGTGTTAAGTTTAGAGTTAGATATAGGTGAAACATCACTCAATGATATAGAGCAGTCATAAATGTAGTAAAAAATCAACTGTGTGTCTGTGTGTAGTAACAGCTTCCAGTGATATATCCAATATGCCACACTAGTCCTGTAGCATTCTTAGTAGAAGGAAGAAAATAAATGCGTTTGAATGACATTCCTGATATTGACTTTGCTGTGTGTTCTGTGCATCTTGTGTGTCTCAGTTTCCCAGTGAGCGAAGAGACCCAGACGGACCGGCAAGACTGGATTAGCCCTCGACCACAAGGGGTGCTACGAACACCTGAGAGTTCTGTCTCCATCCCTTTCCTGTCACTCTTCCAGTGGGATCAGTGACCAGTGGATGGTGTTTCCACATCCAGGGAGCGGTGAGGTTTTGTCCACACCCTCATCTGCCTGGACACACCAACGTCCCCTCTGGACCCCTCTTCTACCTCTCCTCTATCCTCACAGAGTTGCCTAAGAGAGAAAGGCAGCAGAAATGAGTTCCCACAGTCACCCAGGTAAGAGCGGGTTACTCGTCTCAGCATACTCCATCAATTACTTTGATTCCGTTCATCACATCTGTAGTGATGAAAGGGACATTGATACAGAGAAAATTTTAATTGTTCAAGCCAGACTTCTGCCTTTCCAGGATTCAGAGAATCTGATGAGTTTTGTTGTTCAGCATGGTGGACAAATGCCTAATGTGACAGGAAAGGGCTGAACTGCATTTCAGTTCCAATTCCAGTTAAGAAGAAGGTCCTGCTCAGTTTGAGTGTAATGAATTAATGGGACTGAATTACTTGAATTCAGTGGGATTCAGTGTAAAACACTCAACATGAAAAAACATTACACTCAGAGTTTTTTTTCCCATTTTGGTGCATTGTGTCTCTTCTTGCATATTAAACCCCAGAGAAAGAGAAGAAATATTATGATGTGTTTTTTTGGCTTTTTTATCAACTCTTAACCCCTAACCAGAAAAAAAATGTGTGAAAGGCAACATCCAGCTCCAGCTGCCATTCATCAGTTCTGGGTCATGCTTTGTGTTGTTAAGTGATT
The DNA here is from genome assembly GCA_037974445.1 of Brycinus macrolepidotus. Lineage (NCBI taxonomy): Eukaryota > Metazoa > Chordata > Actinopteri > Characiformes > Alestidae > Brycinus > Brycinus macrolepidotus. The sequence continues at coordinate 21,413,085 of JBBPCZ010000002.1, forward strand.
CACTGGAATCAAATGAGAGATGTGTGTTTCTGATATCCTCTTCCTAAAGGCGGGGCTGATAACAGTTATGTGGTAACCCAATCTCCTGAAAATTGAGGCTCAAAGCAGAAGACAATATCCGGTTTCAGTTATGGCCATCCGTAAATAAAACTTTTGCGATCCAGAATTCTGTCATTTACAAACCAGTTTCTCTTGGCAGTGGAGGCTTGCGTTTCTCTGCTGCAGGAATGGCACATGATGTGCCTTAGGGGTAGGGTAGTGAGCCTTGAGGTGCCAGAAAACTCTTTTGATTTTCACTGTCCCTGATCTGTTCCTGCAACACTGCCAGGGTTCCCTTTGCCAACTGTCATAAGAAAATGGAGGCTATTTTAGGAGGTGGTTGTAAGTAATGTCATTTTTTTCCTGCTTTTCCTGCTCTTTTGTCCCTATATATATATTCTTTTTTTTTTTCTTCATTTATTTGTCCCCAGATTTTTGTTCTCATTACCTGCTGTGTGGACATTGTTAGGCCGTGCTCATTTTCTTGCCTGTGGCTGTTTCTCCAGGGCCCCGCCGGATTGAGTCATGCCTCTGCCGGGTTGAGCTATGTTCGGGTCTTTTGCCCATGCTGTCTTTAAATGCTGCTCAGGGATGCTTTACAGCCCCCCTGAGCTCAGTTCCACTGTTTTGTCAGCTTTTACGGTAAAGGCTGAAGGTTTAGTCTGTCCCGAAACTGCCTGGGTTGCCTCCAGAAGGCCTGCTGTTCCAGTGGCACTGCTGAGATGAAGGTATTATCTTTGACGTTTTTTTCCCCTATTACCTTCGGAGCCACTGCAAACACGGACCATTTCACCTTCCTAGTCTGGAGCTTCCACTTGAATAGTGGCTAGCTGAACTACTAACGTCAGTAGTTCAGTACCAACAGTAGTAGTTGGAGCATCTTTGAATGTGGGCAATAAATTTGGATAAGAAGGGCATAGTGCCTCAGATATGACTTACCTGTTTTTTTTTGTCCTTGACACAAAAGAACACAGTGTTGGGACTGTGTTCCATTTCCTGTGTCTGTTGCCTCACTGTATCTTTTAAGCATGACTGATTTACAGGCCTTCTTCTTCGGAGGGCCCTTTTACATCCTTCATTTATTTGCAGAAGGGACAGGGTAAAGACCCTTGGTTTTCTGAACTTTGAATATGTGCTCTGTACTCAGTCCATAGGCCAGGTGAGAGTTGTGAAGCTCGTTACCAGATCATTTATTTCACTCCGGGCAAAGTTTGAGAGTCATCCAGGCCTTGGTGACCGGTCCTGCTAATCTAGGCTTGATCTAAAGATTTAATCACTTTTCTCTCTTTGAGCTGGTTTGAAACCTGTGCCTGATATTACCACGAGCATTCAAGGCCTGTTAAGCTGCTTAAGGAAAGAGCAGCCTCAAACAAGGATCACTGACATTACACGCCATTCCCTTCCAGATCTCATCCTCTTTTTACCTGGTCAGATATACAGGGCTGGCCATTCTGATCAAATATCAGTATCATCTTGTATTGATGACAGCATTTAAATTCCATGGATACTTTTTAGATTTAGATATTGTAATGTAATAACGAAGCCTCCACAGGCTTGTGGAAACTAACTGTTCATTAGGAACAGAGGTAAACTTTTGAAGCCAAATGAACATAACTCACTGAGGCAAGCAAGAGCACCAGGTTAGTCCTAAATTTCTGAATCTTCACATTGGATAGGGTGGGTCATTCTGTTCTGGTGGTTTGTCTGCCCAAAAAGTAAAGTAAAGTGGCCCCTTATAGTCACACGTGAACACACCACACCACAGCACACAGTATGAACAATGTGAAATTCTTTCTCTGCATTTTAACCCATTCACCAATTGAAGCAGTGGGCTGCCACCGATTAGAGGCGCCCAGAGAGCAGTGTGTGGGGACGGTACCTTGCTCAAGGGTACCTTAGTGGTGTCACTAGCAGTCCTTCTGATCTCAGGGCGAACTCCCTAACCACTAGACTACCAGCTCTCCCCTCCAAAAATAATGCCTGATATTTCATTCGAATTAAAATCTGTATGTTCTAGACTTTTTATGGAATATAGTAGTGCAGAGACCTTCAGATTCAGTGTCTGAATGACTAAATCCAGAAGCAGAAACTGGATGGAAGGTCCAGATCTGAGGACTTCTGGCATAGTGTATGGTGGTCATAGACTCAATGAAAACTGTGAATATGATAAAGGAAATATAGCAAGCAAATAGAGCAAAATACTGTGTGTAGAGGAGCCTTTGAGTTTCTGGTGGGAACACAGTCATAATCAGTTGGAAAGCGTGTGGCGCCTGGTCTTTTTATAATCTGTTCTGACTTTAAAAAGTAGTGTAATGAATCCATTGCTTTAGTGTGTGACAGCCTTTTACTCTGCCACCTCCCACCACTGAGCCCATTAAACACCTCAACATGAAGGGAACCAAACGGTCTAAATGAGGGTGTTCTAACAAGTGGTGTCTGTCCACACAATCCAGCTTAAAATCCTGCCAGAATCTCCAGGAACTGTTGTGTATAATTTAAATTAGACTTTGCTGCTTCACTTGTGGATGTTTCTTCAACTTGTGATACTGACTTGCTCAGCTGTGCCTCTCACAGTAAAAGTTATAGATCAACTTTACTGATCTACAGCAGCCCTCTGTGCCCCAATTTTGTCTGTCCGTCCGTCCGTCCGTCTGTCCATCCGTCCATGTGTGTGTGTGTGTTTTTCTTTGTGCCTACAGTGAGTGGGCTCAGTGGGCAGGGACCCTTGTCCCTGGAGGAGATAAAAGCATGCAGAAGATGGCCGCCACGGAATTCAAATAAATCCTGTCTTGCTTTTTGTCATGCCCTTGTTTGCTCACTGCAAGGAGGCTTTGCATGTGGAATGGTTCCTGCTTCAAAGTGGCATCAGTTGTGTGTTTTGAAAACAGCAACTTGGTTTATTTTTCAGATGGCTTTAGGTTTCTTGGTCCATGGTCCATGTACTGTTGGGCTTCAGCATTTTGCAGGATATTCTAAAAAAAAGTGTGTGTATATACACACACACTTTTTTTTTGAGAGAGTACTTATCTCAGATCTGTTTCCTTCTGTATTGTAGTGGGAATTGGTTTATATACTCAACAAGAACCATTCTTCCTTTCATCCTTTTCAGAAAGTAGCCCTTGAGCAGTAACAAAAGCATGATTTTAGTTCTCATTTTTAGCTTGCTGAAATAAACGGAGGCATTCTGTGCAGACTGTAAATTCTCAACCTGTCAAGGTTTAATGATCTGAGTTTGATAAAGACGTGTATATTCTTTTAGTACTGAGGGATAGTCGTCATTTTTATTTTTGTCATTTATTTGACATTCAAACTAATGGAAAAAGTGTCTGAAATTCAGGCACGCACCTGTTGACAAACTGTAAATTCAACATAAATCCAATAATCACGTAAACAGGTTTTACATTTCGATGTAAAGGTTTTGATTGCAAATTGAGTATATAGCAGTATATCAGGGTTAGTATGTCTGGTGCTATGTGCCATGTGTTTTTGTATGGAAATAAAGCCATTCTTTAGCAACAATACAGACCTATGCTTGTTGCTAAAGAGTATAAATTGAATGTAAATGCAGTAAGTAATAATGTAAGCAGGTTTTTACATTTAAATTGATTTTATGTAAATACACTTATGTAAGTGTATAACAGAAAAACAAACAAAGCAAAAAAATAAATGAAGGCAGTGCATGCCAGGCAGTGCTCTAGAACCCGAATCAGATGCAATTATGATTTTTTTTTTTTTTTTAGGTGGAAGTGTACTGTTCTTGTCTTGCACTATAAATGTTACTGTCCTGCTCTGACCATATTCCATCTACTGTCTGGGCTACCCCTGTCACTCTGAGAAAGTACTTATGGTGCCCCCCTCCAAATCTCATCACCCCCCACCCCTCCCTGGCAAGTAAACAGGGCAGAAAATCCCACAATGGCAGTGCCATTCTGTTCACGGGCTCCACCAGAAGGACCTGAGATGTGGTCAGTATTCAGAGGAATGTGATGGCTGAGATTTCTCTTATGTCAGCTTCATTAAAGGTTATTTGTATGCACTTGTGATGTGATGCCACACTGCAGACTGCTTTCATTGCTTTAGTCTGTGCGTGACTGAAGTCTTTCTTTGACAATTCTTTCTTTGGAAATGCTCAAATAAGCTGCGAGGCAAATGCTTGAACATCCTTAAAAGAACAAACGGGTTGGAAAAGTGCTTTATCTCCTCAAGCAAACGCAGATACCTTGCTTTATTAGATTTTTTTTTTTTTGGTTGTTGTTTTGCCCTTTTTTGGAAAGCAAACGTCTTTGAGTTAAACATTAAACATCACTCCTGCACTGAAGCCTCGTGGATTTCCAAGAAATTGGAACATTATCAGTCCTTTGTAGTCACAGTGTTTGATGGCCCCATTATAAACATATCGTTTTATAACACTGTAAAATGTTTGCTCATGACTAGATGATAATCTGTTCAATATTCTGAATTTTTTTCTCTCGTCTTCCTGACTCTGCAGTACAATTGTATTGATATTTTTCAAAATGGCAGTGCGAGAGGGTCTGTGCTCTGCTGGCTGCTTGGGGATTTTGGTGCCTTGTTCTGGGGAACAGCCGTGCCATTTCAATGCTGAACCTTGTAATCTCTGCAGGACAGTGCTGTAGCAACTGCTCCACCTAATCTGCAAACATTCACACTCTGACACTTTGTGATGTTATAGGGAGCAGCATTATTTATTTATTACCTCTGTTATTTAAAAAGCCCACTTTTTGCCTAACACTGTGGCTGGTAAAAGACCACTGATGAGTGGATTTATCCCCCTCCCCCTGTCACTTTTCCCTCTGCCTCGCTCGGCCCTGGCCCCCGTCCTCCCTAGACTGCTTTGCTGGGTGACGTAGCCCATTGTCTGGCTGTCTTTTTTACGTCCCTGTCTGTGGGGGCTGCCTGGTCTGGGCAGCTCTACTGACGTCAGGGACGCTAATCTGCAGGCTTTACTGCCCCAAACGGCTGGCACTAATGATGTCTTGGCCCCAGGGCACGCGGGTGGAGAACGCAATTCAATCCAGTTGTCGACGCCAGCATTCTGGGAGCAGGACGGAGCCAGTGGCCCAGCTACTCGGCATCAGGCACGTAATCGCAGGCTCACCATCGCTGCTCTGCCAGGTTCCTTTCCTTAGAACCTTTGCAGGCTGAGGAGTCCAAAATGTTTGGATGATGGTGGATGCAGCCTGTGAAAGTAGTCGAACTCCCCTGTACTACATTGAAAGAACATGTTGATATGCAGGTTATAGAATATGATATAGAATGTTAATCTGAATGTTTCGCTGGTGTTGGCGCTTGGTACCGTAGAGCCTCATGTTGTACTTTTTTTTTTTTTTTTTTTTTAATTGGACTCATCAGACTTTGTGACAGCAAATACCAACCCGTTTTATATTATCATGTTTACAGTTACTGACAATATCTAGGTTAGGTAGGCCAATTAAAAAGTATATTTTCGTTTTTTCTTTCTCTCCTCTGGCTTTAGGCTGGAATGTTTTTCATCAGTAATCAACAGCTTTCTTTTTTCTTAATCGGTTAATAACGTAGGCAGGCTTTCATGCTTTAAATGTTTTGTTTTGAGCTGTAAAGCATAGAAAACCTTTATATATTTATGTAAGTATGACTATGGTACAAAAAAGGATGTTCTGTTTACAGGGTGGATAGGTTTGAATAGCTGAAACATATTTGATCATGTTCGCTGTCCCCCAAGTTAACATTACGTAGTGCATTAATCTAGCACATAAATGTCTGCTTTCAACCTTAGCAAGGCATTAGTAATAGGTTTTTTTATGTTTTGAATGTTTTGAAGTTGTGTTGGTTGGATGCGGGCCCTGTATGTCCTTGGGAATTTGAATCACGCAGCTTTGGCTTGAGAGGCGTGTGTCTTGGTTTCCATGGTATAGGTTTTGCTTGCAGTTGTTTAGACCTGATCTTTTTGGGTGGCTCCGCTTACATAAGTAGAGGATGTAGGGCTGTTTGCCACATTCTCAGCCAGCGGGCCACTTTGTACTAAAACGGTTTTTAAACCAGTTTCATTTTCAATCATTATTTTTGTTTGTCATAGCATGTCGTGTCAGATTCCTGGCTCTGTAGACAGCAAATTACAGTAAAAAGGAGTGGTAACTGTTCACTCCAGGGTCTGGTGAGCTTGGCCTTAGGTCACAGCTGTACAGAAATGCTTGCATTTTCTACCTCTTACACAGCCCAGCAGAAATGCCAATACACTGATTCGGCCTGATGCTTTCGGGTTGATTTGGGAGGGTTTGTGAGAGGGCAGGAGTTTAGAGCCAAGAATTTGTGCATCAGTTTGGATGAGGAGTTCGTCTTCGAAGATTTGTCTGGAAGTTGGCAGAGTGAGCGAGTGCCCTTTAGATCCTTTTGAATTGAACTGGAATGCGTTTTTGCGTGCTCTGAGTGGTCATGCAAGTGGTGTTTAGGTTAAGGCAGTCTTAAACCACAAACGATTTGATGGTTCATATATTTTGTGTTATTTGGTGATAGGACTTGAGTCATTCTTTTTTTTTTCTCTCATGTGAATACTTGATGCATTCAAGGCCATTATTATGAATCTGATGTCATTTATATTGCAGACGCCTCAGATATTCTCGTTGAAATCTTTTGGTGTACTGCCCTTTAGCTGTTGCAGTATTCATATGCATTGGTGGAGGAGTGCTGGCCTTTGCCCTCATAGATTTTATAGTACCACAGTGTAAAAATAATTTATAAATCTGCTGAGAGAAGTTGACAGCCTGATCATTAGTCTGTCAGATGTGCTTTGCTGTCCACCATTGGCTGTCAGGATATATAGAGTAGAGTTCTCCCAGTTTACATCAGAGCCAGTCAACAGCATTAAATCAGAAGACAATAAGTGAGCGATGGACTTTATAGCAGGGTGAACAGTCTCTGAATCTATCGGTGTCCCAATAGTTCTACATAAATTAGCAGATTGGCTCATGTGTGGGTTGGCGTACTGTCTACAGTCTGAACAGATTTGGTCTATAATGCCAATATTAATTGTTTCTCTAGGTGTTTCTTCAAAAAATCCCATGCATTTTTAAAAGAATGTAGCATTTTCTCATCTGATCTGTATCTACTGTGTCTGTAGGACACTGTCAGCGAACATGGACAGTTTTGATGCGTTTTGAGAAGGACTGTGATGAATAAAATGTATGTTCCCCCTTAAATATACATTCTCAGTACATTGGCTTAGTGATTGCTTTATTTGTTGAAAAATGAACAGAGTAAGGCAATGTTCAGCAGTCTCAACATCCTCCACAAGGGGGCACTGTAAGCACTCAGATTGCTTTTGTATTAAAAAGAGAGGAAACCCACACAAGCAGGATCTCAAGAATGTGCGTATGTTTGTAAAATAAAATAAATGCTGTTGTAAGTGGTGGGTTATGGTAAGGGTGTATATGATTACTCAATTAATTGTAATAATAAATGACAAAATGTAATTAATAGTGACTGTCCCTGTTTTGACCTTATTGAACTACCTGTTGGCTTCTAAAACAGGTTTATTGTACTAAGTATAGGCACGTGTTTACATGTTTAACTTATTGTCCATAGTAAATGACTATACAGCACTGTTGTGACAGGTAATATTCCATTAAAGAGCCACTAAAATTGGTGAGAATAATTCACTTTGCCATGTTGCCTTGTGTCTTTTCCGCTGCGGAAAAGTAGAGCATGGGGAAAGCAAGAGGCCTTTTGTCGGTCTGGTTCTTGGGTGGTGATCCTGGCTCGAGAGACCATATGTTGCTCTGAATCTACAAGTAGGTTACAGGCCTGGCTTAGGTGCGCTTTGTCTCTCTCTCTCTCTCTCTCTCTCTCTCTCTCTCTCTCTCTTTCTCTCTTTGTCTTTCTCTCTCTCTCTTTCTCTCTCTCTCTTTCTCTCTTTGTCTCTGTCTTTCTCTCATTCTTTCTTTCTCTTTCTCTTTTTCTGTCTCTCGCACTCTCTCCCTCTCTCTCCTTGTCTCTCCCTTTCCCTCTCCCAGGCCTGTGCCTGAACAAGCCCCTCTCCTGCCGTGATTAATTGCTGGCAGGCCGAGCCGAGGGGATCTTGCGTCAATAAATCGTCATGAAGGCAACTCCCCTGCTTCGAACATAAACACAGAGACAGGCTGTGCAGCGACTGAAGCCAGGCCAGAGCTAGTTAGAGCTCCACAGGCCCTCCGAGATCCACAGCGCCGTTTATTTAACACCCAAATTTTATTAGAGGAGTTCTGGCCACAGTTCTCTCTGGCCTGTTTAATCTGCTGTGAGCCAAGGCCTGGATCTACCCGGCCTGGCCGCATATTTGTCCTTATATCAGACGCAAATGAAGGCAAATTGATTCAGTCCTGCTCCAGTGTTTCGTTTGATTGTTTTTTGGGTGAGGAGGGTGGGGGGTTTAAAGGGGTCGTATGTGAATATAATTAGGCAAGTTCTTTCAGTGCAAGTTATTGAGGTGAGAAAACTAGAGATGGCCCAATAACAATTTTCTGTGTCATATTTTCCAACACTGAAACCTTGAGTATTGGCTGATAGCGAAACTGTTATGATACTTTTTTTTATTTGGAGCACTGAAGATGAACTTCTAAAAGTAGGCAGGTGTGCTCAAACTACTCAAACACCACACTGCCCCAGTGGAGGAAATACACAGCTAACAGCCTGATGCCACACAGTGTGACTGTGTGATATTTCAAGCTAGATGTCGGACTGGATTACGTTTTCTCTTCCAATTTCTGATCCAAAATTTTCTACTGATGTCGGACCAGTACCAGGTGTAGAGGAACTAGAAAGTGTCAGGTCAAAGTAGAGTTACTTGTTACAAATTAGAGTTACTTTTACTCACTTGTGTTTTTCTAATTCGGACAGATTTTGGGAGCAACAGATCCTAAACATCTGGTTGCTGGTTCAGTGTTTCCTCTAGATTTTGTGTAATAACTACCTAAATGAAAACACATATGTAGTTATTATACCAAGTTATGATGTGAAGTTTTACGTTCTAAGCACATTTAATTTCAAGATGTTCAAAAGTGATCTTGATTATGCTTTGATTATAAGGGGTTGAAGAATGCTCTGGAAAGTTTTATCCTTTCACTTGATGGCCAAGGGTACTCCAGCACAAATTTGTTATGAAACCGCATCAAACCAACTAATCAGTTTACAGGAAAACTTTAAATAAATTTCTTTGTTTAAAGCCTGCTGTGACCAGATGCCTAGAACTAGACGCTTCTCCTCTAGCAAAACCAAGCTCGCCTGTGCAACACACCACAAATCTATCATAAGATCCGTGCCAAACAAGGGACTTAGTTTAGTTAGTGATTCTTTACATTTGAAAAACAAGTGAGATTTTTATTTTGGCCAAAAATGAAGGCGTATGCGAAAATAAAGGCGTATGAGTGCTCGGAAGCAAACCTTAGCCCGGCAGGAAAATCCTAATTTCCAAATCTCATTCAAGTGAATTTAGCTGGCATCTTAAGTGGTAGGGGAAACTCTGGATTTGCTTAACTTGCAATTTTAAGTCTTTGAGAAGTGCGAGTTAAGTCTTCATAATTCAGTGAAATAACGTGTGCATACTTACTACTGCTCTTCAGATGTGTACAAACAAGTGAGTTACTTTGCTGCGTATATGCAGTGTACATGCAGCGCTGTTCCAAGTGTCTCTTCAGTGGACTGGAGCGCTTCTTGACTCGGTCCTACCTGCACTCTTCATTGGAGAGGCAGCATGTGTGCTGGAGGGGTGTTGCTCTCCATAATACATTCAGAGTGAAAGAGGGATTCTGGGCCAGAGGGAATTGAGCCTACTGGATGAATGAGAGCACAAAGACTCGAAATATCCCTAAATCCTTTTTCAGCTCCCGTTTGGTAGCAGATGGTTTTGAATAATTCATGACAAGTTTGTGGGTAGTGTTCAGCATCACATTTATCCTGGAGCCTATTAGGTTTCGGAACGAGAAGCTGATCCGAAATGTTCAGAGAGGACTCTCTGAAGATTTTCCTCCGGTCTGATATTCCTAAGTGCCGCATGTAATTTGGGCCACAGCAGCGAGAAATCAGATTTCATGCATTGATTAAGCAGTTTAGTTCATTGATATGGCTATTTGTTATTCTAATTACACTTAATCATGACTAATGAGACAGACTGCTAAAATGCAAGAAATAAGATGTGCATATGTAAAAGTGTAAGGTGCACGCATTTGTCTAAAGTGTGTTACGCGCAAGCTTAGGCATGCTGTCTCCTTTCATTTGCCTTTACGGTCTGTGTGCCACACTAACACCGTGTACCAGAACACTCTGACGTTGATATGTGGCTTCATTTTATTGCTGCCACACAGTATTTTATCATTACAGATTATTAAACCCTCACCTGACATTGAGTAATAGTATCCTGAGTGTACGAACTCATAGCCCTTTATGCCTTGCGTGAGCTACTTTTCATGTCTCATGGGTTAGAGTAATGTTTCGTTCTCCACAAATGACAGTCATTACAGATGGCATTAGTTTACAAGTGTCTGAAGGAAACATATTAAGAACAGCTCCTTTTTCTTCCACTCTTACTTGCCTCATGTCCTTCTGCACTGCCGGTTTCAGTTGTTCACGAGTGCACTGGGTACATGATATGCCGTTATCTCTATTGGGCTAATGCCAGAAGAAAACACTTGATCAGATATTGTGGTATATTGTGATTTAGTTCGGTAATAAATCTAAACTGAAACATAATTGAATCGCGTGTAGCGCATCATGACCTAAAGAGAGGTAAAGCAGGTCATGGGATAACATTAGTAGCCTTACATTTATCCCTTCGAAGACTAAGCCTAGAAGTTGCCATTGTTATTTAAGTATAAAGTAGTGATACAAGATTGTGCTTACAAGTATTTAGGATCATCTGATGAAACACAAACTCAGCTTTTCAGAAACACCAGCCACTGAACGCAATTATCATGTGTTAAAGGTGAAAGACGACAAAACAACAACAAAAAAAAATACACAGAACGAAAGTATTTGAATGGATATTCTGAAGAGTGAACTTGTTTAGTAATGTATAAAGGTCAGCTGATGTGTCTACAGTGTGTACTTACAGATTTTTTGTGGTGCGTTGAGTGTGTACTCTTTTTTTACTCTGTTTTGTTGTAACTTTACAGAGCCACATCACACTCTTGACATTTCTCAAGTGACTTCAGTCTCCTCATTACTGCCCCTGAAAAGCATTCGTAGTTTTCCAGCATTCACTTTCATAGTTTGGAATAAATCTCAGTGTTTTGTAATATTTCAGAAGCTGTGCTGGATTTTACAGGGTGTGGTGGGGGGGGGGGGGGTGTCTCTGAATCCAAATCTTTGCTTCTATTAGATCTGCTGGAGGGTAAATTTTAGCCTCAGATTGGCTCTCAAGTGATGACAAAACCCAAAAAATGGCTGATATGTATACACTGATCGAATGAACAAGCATCGCAAACTATTTTGCAGATGTAGTGGAGATTTGTCTCGGGATTTCACAGAATCAGAATCGGTAAACTTTATTGATCCTGGAGGAAATTGCTTATGTTGCGACTTCACAGACACACAGAGACGAGAACAGTATAAAATATTAAGTCTAAATAAATCCAATAAAAAAAAAATCAGCAGAAAAACCTCAATATGAAATGCACTATGCTGTATACACTAATGCTGGGTTAACATGCATTCACCTGAAAATACCATACACAGCACACACATTGAAATATTCGCAAATTGTGAGATGTCTTTGTTTATCTGGTCTAAGTGGAATTTGTAGTTGATGTTCGATCCAGAATTCATGCGGATGCATCCCAAGTGTTTTTTGGTAGAAGAGTTTACCTGTGCTGTGTCATTTTCCTGTGGTAGGGTGGTAGAGTGCTCATTTAAGTAGTTTGATCGTGCTACTTTTAGACAGCCTTTTATAATAGTGCTTTGAGAGCTTAGTAGTTAGTAGTGCTGGTCCATACTGAAGGTTTTTTGCCGTAGAAAGAGTTTTATTGTGCCACCTCTAGTATTTAGCCATAGTTGATGGAAAGGAGCAGTCCCTCCCACCTCGTCAGCCGCTGTCCCTCTAACTCTAATGACCAGCTGTGTAATGACGTGCTCTGGGAGTTATCAAAAGCTGGCAGAAGGGGATTATATAGGCTGACTGGTCTCTGGAACCGAAGATCGTAAAGTGAATCATAATCTTCAAAAAGATGAGCTTAACCTCCGTTAGTCTCTTTTTGGTAATCTTTGTTCTTGGAGGAGGGGGGGCCCGAGCGTAAGGTTACTAAAAGTTAATTAATATGCTTAGGTTTTTGCATAAAAAATATTATTTTATTTAATCTTATTTTTCTGACACATCCAGCTGCTTTAAATGGAGGGAAAGTGCATTTTCTAGTCTGCACCCAGCCTGTAGGGAGCGACCGGAGACTTGGAAGCTTTCCGCTTCTCCTTCGAGCTGCTATGATAACAGTCATTTGGAGCCAAACTGCTTGCGGGGAAACATCAGTTATTATGTTTTTCTGGGTCTGTTCTCTGTGATGTTCAGAATTATGAGTTCTGTTAAGTTGCAAAAAAAAAAAAAAAAAATGTCACTGTTATTATTGGTCGACTGCTCTGGAAAATTCTTCTCAATGGAAACACAGATCTGGAGGCAGAACGCGAGGAGGAATAGCCTAAACAAAGCCTCTGGAGCACAATGGAAATTCCGACGGGGGTAATGAGATTTGTATGCCAGCGTTGCCTCATTCTTACAGTTTCCATAATATCTAATTTGACTAATCTCATGGGAGGATGCGATGGGCTTGCGTGTGTTGTTTTTGTAATGGGTTTACCGAGCTCTGTTTGCTGAAAGGGAAGTTCACGATTCAGTTAGGGGTAAATTCCAAAAAGACTGTTGAATGACATTGTTATGAATAGACATTTAAAAGCTTATCTCTCTATTTATAGATGCCTACAGGTTGACACTCCTTTCTTGTCTTTTGTGTACATAGACATTGTAGCGTTCTCACCCCTTCTTCTCTTCCCTTTACTGAGGAAGATGATGGAGCATGCCGTCTGCGGAGAGAGGTGCTGAGACCCACAGTCAGGGCCTCGTCCCGACACGGCGGAAAAAGCAGCTAATTACAAAGTTAACGACATTTTGACTTTGTCTCGCACTTGGTGTGCACGCAGCTGTAAAGAGCATGTTTTATTGCCACAGCTAGCGCACATCAAGGGGTGTGTGTGTGTGTGTGTGTGTGTGTGTGTGTGTGTGTGTGTGTGTGTGTGTGTGTGTGTGTGTGTGTGTG
>JBBPCZ010000002.1:21432743-21453859 GCA_037974445.1 Brycinus macrolepidotus
CAGAAGGTCAAAAAAATCGGATATAGGCAACAAATCAGAATTGAGCATCAAGACCTGCAGTGTAAACGAGGCCTTAGAGAGCTCATTTGAACAGAAATACAAGAAAAAGGCCTGTACTTTCTGTACGAAGGCCACTGCAAATGGTTGTATGTTATTTTTTGTATAGGAGGATAATTGAACAGTCAGTGCTCTTTCTAAAGCTGTGATTTAAAGGAAGGTAGGGGAGCAAATGTACCATCTTGCAACCACACTTTTAGATGTGCCATTATTATAAGGATTCTACTGGATCAAGGTTGCAGCTAGAGCCACTAGGCTGTGCAGGGTTACAGTCATAGGTTAATGGCTTTCTGCAACTTCGGCAGTTTAAAAGCTCTCTGATGGACAGGCCGAGATGAGGGCAAGGGCAGGATTCTCCTCCCTACTTCGACAACAATAGAGCCTTTCTATTGCGGGCTTCATTGGTGCCCAGTGAGCATATACATGCTATGAGCTAACCATTGTAAGGAGGTCATCAGTGCTGTGTATAATTTGTTTACAGTGTTTGTCAGTCATGTCCAATTAAACACACAATGCCCTCTGTTAATAACTCTGTCTTTACATTTCCTGATATTTGTATCTGCAAAGACATGTGACTTCTCCAGCAGATAATGAAGCAAGATCCATCCCTCGTGATTCTGACCATGTAACCCGTGAGTCATTCCATTACTGGGTTGAGGTGAGAGCTCCGTGCATTGTCCCTTATCCGTTTGGATTAAGCAGCGTTTGGAGTTAAAAAGGTCCCCTGCACCATTAGTGAGATGAGCCTTGTCTGGCAAGTGCCATATGTCGGAGTGTGACACTGTTAACAAGACTAAAGTTGTTAAGTCCTTCATCCTTCTGGAGAGGTGCATGACACCAGCAAGAACGACACCACATGCCCTTAGACGGAGTAAATTAGAGTCTCGATGTCTTAGAACTCGTACTGACCACTTTTTTTTTTAGACATAACTGCCTTATTGTTTCACCTTGTAGGCAATGCAGTTAGAGACTGTAGACAATGTTTTCCATGTGCATTTAGTGTTAGCCCTTATTTCTGACCACAGGAGCACTGTTGGCTAGATTTTTTGGTTGACTGACCGCTGTCAATGCAGTAGTGACACTAAGATGTTTTAAAACCTCAGCAGTGCTGCCCTGATACATGCTACAAGTGCTCCTACAGTATTGATAGTTCACCACCTAAATAACATCTGGTGAGCAGTGGTGTTACCAATGCCCCTTTCTACAGTCAGTAAATTGAATATCTACACTTTTGCTTCAGACGTGGACCAAACATTTGTAGCACATTATTGTAGATGAGCAGTAAATGTCAGAGTTGTCTATCCTCAGGTTAGGCCCAGTGTTATGACCTCTATGGTTGGAGGAAGACAATCTGTGAAACGCAAAGAATGCTTGACTGAGGTTACTTTGAAGCTTGGCCTGTGCTGCTACTTGTCATGCAGGTTAACTTTTAAAGCGACCATTTAGAGCTAATGATTCCCTCATTCACAAAACAACTTTCCTGAACCCTGTTACCTGGTCATCTGTTTAGTAATGCACCCAGCCGCACAGTTTTGGACTGAAACAGTAAATATATAAAGTATCTGCATTTAGGAGTTTGGAGGGATGTTTAAATGTAACGAGAACGTACATCGCTTACCTTGGCTTTACAGCGGCATCCCATGCCACTGTGCCATTGTGTTTTTGGGTTTGATGCTTTCTTAGCAAGCTTGAACATTTTGACACCGCAAAGGGGAAGCACCCTGGCCATACACTGAGGCCTGTGGCCTCTGCAGACCCGACCAGCCAAACCACCACCACAGTTCTTGCCTGCCACAGCTGTGGAGAACATATGAGAGGATACTGTCTAGGGCAACAAGAGTGGTACAGTGACCTCAAAGCAGAATGTGCAGCAGCATGTGGTTGACCATCTTTTTAAGGATCATATGAGATCAGATGTCATTATATTAAGACGTTGCTGGTATAAATATGGAAAACAATATTTTTTTCCCCTCTGTTCTCAAGATGATCTGATTTGAGCTTGACTGTCCACACTCCTGAATGCCAGATCTTGTTTTACAGCTAGGGCATATTACACATGGAGAACACATGTTGAAGGCTGCTTTCATTGTATTAAGAGTTGATGGATATAGAGGGAGAAATAGAAAGCTTTTTTTCTGGAATGAATGGCCATCTGCAGAGTGGTTTGTCATCCTCCCACACCCTTTTTTCCCACCAACACCAGTGCAGACTACCAGCACAGGGCACCTCGCCGCAATAGGAAATGGCTCTTACAGCTGGGAAAATATTTGCATGCTGTGGAATGGTTTAGACAGGGATTCGTTGAGTTAACTGGGCAAGGTTGCAAGTAGACGAGGCAACCACTACATGCTGGTTAGGTCCTGTTTGGAAGAGGGGTTTTGTCGTTGATTTTATCTCTCTGAGCAAATTAAACAGGTCAGAAGTTGAGTATGTTTTAGGCAGGAATATGAAAGTTTGTTTCAACATGTGGTCAGCTCTCTATGTTCGTAGGGGCGTGTTTGTCATAATAGCTGTGACCTATAATAGGGGATGTATATGTGGCCTCAGCTTTGCTTTTTGTGTCACAAAGGGAATTCCAGCATGCATGTCCGAGCATTGCATGTAGCAAGAACCTGTATCATTAACATTTCTGAAACTGGACTGGTGTTAGACACTAAAATCTTGCAGAAACCACTTAACTTTCATGTTGGGCTCAGTGTGAGTGAGAGTAAGTCTGGGCAGGCCAGTGTGGCTGTGATCTCAGGGCACCAGTGATTCATAGAGCAGCTTTAATTAGTGCCCGTCATATCCAGAGTTTCACCCACGCTGCCTCAGACGTGATGACATTAATGAACTTCCCTGCCAGTGCAGTTAGTGAGCACGCTTTGCTGTCGCATTTTGGCCCAACAGGTCTCATTAAGGCCGCTGATGGGTGAACTGCCTGAAGAGCGGGAGTGCTAACTGCTTCGAGAGCAACTCAACAGCCAGGGCTTTTACAGGTCCCTTGTGACACCGCATTTCAAGCTTCTCTTCTCCACGTCCCATTGACCAAATACAAAGTGCTTTGCTATTCGTGACACCCACTGAGCTTCCTTTCCCACTAGTCTTTTGTTTGTGTTAATGCATGTGTGTGTTGGAAAGGATTGGAAAAGTTAATGCATGACAGGGCAAAGAGAGTGCATAAAGGTCTGTCCACTTGCTCGAGTGCTATTTTTGCATATATGTGGGGCACATTTGCGTGGCCAAGGCATGAATGTCACTTGTTCAGCACCCTCGTTGACCTCAAGGTAGCTGTTGTCTCAGATTTTACTGTGATGCTGCGGCTTGTAATAAATGAGATGTAGAGGAATCAAGGTCCAGAACTTATTAGTGAATTCCCAGCCTCAAACAAGATGTCGACTAAATTCAGCAGTTTGAGCAGATAAATGTTCAGTGTTGTCATTTGCTAGAACTAGCTGTGTCCTTTTGCACTAGGCTGTTTACTGACTATGTCCCCTCATTGTAAAATAACGGGATTGGAATAGGGGGAAATGTCCCATTTGCCCCATATGTCATCAGCATTGCACAGTATTACTTTTCCAGAGGATTTCCAACCCCGTTACATTAATCTAATGAAACAATGTCGTAATAACAAAAACAACAGTGAGGTCAATGTACGGCATCATCCCAGATTATGCTGTTTGCAGCGTAATCGCCCCTTCCACTCGTCCTTTCTGACGTCAGTGTGGAGAGCGGTCAGCAGAAAGCTAGGTCAGTGTGAGGATTGAGGACAGGAGGTTGAGGGGGGGTCAGAAGGGCTCTGAATTCTGGCCTGATGGTGGTGCCTGGCTTTCCACTCTTCCAGATGCTGTGATTTAGAAACTTCACTGTCTGTGATGCATAAGATGGTCTTTGAAATCTTGATAGCCATCAACTCAAGCAGCAAGTGTAAGGCAAAGGTTTCCACTGATTTTAAAGGAAAAATTGACTCCCTTGAAACATAACTTAGTGATAGAATTTCAGACAACACCAGGGCTGTTATTCTCAAAGGATCTTTAAGAAGGACAGATCTTGGATCAGTGCTGAACAAAAGAAGCAAAATATGCACTTCAGACATGTCTCAGCTGATCGACTGCCCCTGGTGGGAGGGGAAAATTGTGTAAATTTGGTTTTTTTTTTTTTTTTTTTTTTTTTTTTTTTTGGCCAAACTTTTCCTTTAACTTATTGTGACTGACACAGGATGAAGAAAAGGCTTTCAGGGAAGAGCATCTGTGGTGCAGAATGTAATGACTAAGGTACAAGGTCATGAGCTCACAACAGAAACCTCGTTATTGTCCTGTTATTCCACACAGGATGATGGACACTTTCCCAGTGTTCTCTCTGTTCCCGGTAAGCTGAGGTGCCTACATTGACCTTTCCATTCAAACCTTCTGCTCCTAAATGTTCTGTACCCATTTTACTCCATTCACAGAGTGCTCACATCAACCACTGACACTCTAATTGTGCTGCCTTTGCTGTTGTGAATGGTAAATACAGCAGAAAGATTCTTTCAATTGTGGTTGCGGTCACATATGTCCCTGTCATGTCTCTTTATTTTGCATTTTTTAAAAATGTTCCTTTCCTTTAATTCGTATCCAGAGATCACACAGTTTAAAGTGGACAAGGAATTTATCTGCTCCTCCTTTTTTGGGTGCATCTTTCAGAGTGTCTTTAGACTGTACTGTCGTCTGCACTCTTATGCTACACTGTGTTACCCTTCGTCGTCCTGCCTGCATGGTAGCTGGCCACTGCTGATCTTGCTGCTTTTGTGAGGCTCTGTCTTCAGCAAACACAGATTTCGGGTGCACCAGCATGCAAGGAAGCGTGCTGATATTAATTAGTGTGAGGACCCTGGTGTAGGAGCCATGCCAGGACAATGAACCAGAGTTCACATTCTGCTGAATCTTTTGTTCATGGGGCCGAAGTCTGTGCTGCCGGCGGAACAACTTTGACAGCTCAAAAGGCTTCTAACACTTGTCACGATCTCCTACTTTTGATGCCTCTTGAAACGGTTTCTGTGAAAGACGTTTTGAGTCATGCCACTGGAACACAAGGCTGCCCATCGTGTATGCCTGGGATCTTCTGAAACAAGGACTCTCACTGAATTTAGGTGGTGCATGTCACTACTGTATATGACGCAACTGGGACAAATTCCCTCTTAGCCTTGATGAAGGCGATAGAAATTGAATGTTAACCTCAGTTTTGAACAAACCACTTACGACCATTTACGAGCATGCAGTTTTATTTTTCATTGTATAAATAAATATACCTTTCTTTGAGGTTTTTGAGAGGTGGGCCACTTTACTGAGGAGGATCTGTGAATGGAAAAGGGGAGAGAAAGACTAAAATTTGGTTTCAGGGCTTTAAATCAGTCGTGGTTTAAAATAGGAGCTGCAATACTGTAATTACATGTGCGAGGCCTTTCATACCAGTTACCCCCTGGATCCAGAACACCACTACCTGTCAGCCATTGGCTTCTTAATTACTAGGTTGAGCTCTCAGCTAGCATGGAGAGACTCCATTTCAGAAACTTCACTAATAATTAAAACATCTCTCCAACGAAAGTAATGGGTATCCCCACTTGTCATATAGCCCGTTGTGACTGTACTGTTATAATTGCATTTTCTTCTTTGGTTTGGGAACAGATTCACAAATATGCTCGAGATTAATGGATTGCTCACTTAATACCGAGTTCTGTGTTTTATTTTGACTCTTTCGGCATAAGCTAACTTATAGTTTTAACAAATCTTCTTCACTAACCAGGACGTTTTGGAGTAGTTACTCTGTTGGAATTTAGAAATGAATTTAAATGGTAAAGAGAAGAAAAAAAAACCCAATGTAATATTGCATTACCATTTGTCATGAAATATTCACACAATAGAAGGGGCAGAAGCAGTTTTCATATATACATATGTATGTATATATGTGGGGGGGTGTGTGTGTAAACAGCAACATTGAGATATTAAGTTATTATATTATATATATTAAGTTATTGGATTATAAGATATTGATATGCTGCCCTGATTTGAAACCATATTTAGTAGACTTTCCTCTTAATCTGTTTACTTTGCTGCCTTGTAATAAGTATATTATATACTAATATGTGATACTAGCCCTTGTTTAAAGTATTTTCCTTTTCTGCCTGAGCGTATAGTGAAGGATGCCTGCTAAGCTGGGATAATTGACTTCTCCAAACTGATGAATGAGTAAATCTCAAAAGATCACAATCTTCCAGGCCTCAGCGAGCTTTATGAGTGTTTGAGGCCTGCGTGTGTTTCGGTGATGGTCGGAAGAAAACCTGAGCATTGCTGATACCTTGAGTTCCCTGCAGAACAGCATTTTAAACTATAGAACCAGAGAGACAAATCCTACAGCCTCAGTCTGCTAGGTGGACTTCATCTCTTCATTCTCTTCTTCCCTACTAAAGGCTGCCATCTTTCCACTTTCCTGTCTGTCTCTCATCACTACCGCTGTTTAAGAAGGGATGAGGCTACGAGCCTGCGTAAAAAGTGGGAAATGCAGTGGGCTTGGTATTGTTTTAGAGAAGAGCACCAAAAAAAGACTGCTGAGCCTTTTATGACAGGAAGCAAGAGCCCTGTACTGTGTGGCAGAGTGGTCCTGTTACTGCAGAGGGCCATGGGGCTGAGTGGAACCCTCAGGAAGTGCCTCAGGAAAGGGGCAGGCTGGACATTTCCACCCTGTGTCCAAAATTGCTTCTGTTGTTTCACTGGCTGATCTTCGTTAATACTTGCTTGTGGAGCTGGGAAAGGAAACGAGCAGGCTGTTAAACAAGCCGAACATGTTACTGTTGTGAGTCAGGGTCATCCTTCCTGCTGCTGGGGGGAGATAGCCTGGATAAACTCTGCTGGACATAAGGCTGCCTTTTGGACCGGTGTTCCTTTCATCAGAGAGTTCAGAGCAGATTGCAGGTGGGTTCACTGGTAAGATTTAAGTTAACTTGTGGAACTTTGCAGGTTAAAGTGACTTTGAATCTATTCCAGGTGAGGCAGAAAGGACAGATTGGCCCCTTTTTAAGAGAGCGACTTCCTTCTGTCTCATCTCAGGGCTCGATGACTTTCTTTCTGGAGGTCGGTAGCTGTGGCTGATTAAGTGCAGCTAGTGTGTGGATTAGCTGCTACTGGAGGGGCTGTTGACATCAGATGGGAACTAAGACTCACCAACTCATAATGAGCTCAGAAAAAAAACCTTTTTAGATCCTCGTTCTGTATGAATATGAAAATGCAAAACACTGCGTAAAGCTGGGATTCTTGGAGAAATCCTTCTTGGTCTGTTGCGCTGTCAACAGCAGGCGGGATATCACTGTATTAGCAATCTTCACAAATAAATTGACTCCTGTGTGACAAAGACAAACTAATCTGGATATTTTGGGCTGTCTGATATCAGACACTGATGTTTATTGTGCCATAAATCTAGTCAATTTACTACAGTTTCAAGAACACTCAGAGATAAACTGGGTTTGCATTCACAGAAAAGCTTAAGGTTGTTTGCCTTCCTGGACGAGTTTTGCTGCAGGTTGTCCAAGAGGCCTTCAATATTTCTCCTTGGTGGAGGCCAGCTGGATTGTCTTGTGTAGGTGGTGTCATCAAATAAGAGTGAGACCGGGATAATTTATTTTTTAAGATACAGTGGATTAACTACACATATGAATACAACGTTCTCTACACAGTTATTTTTAAGAAATTCACTTGTGATCTACTTTTCACTGTGTGCATGTGGTCGAAATGACAATAAAACCTACTTGACTTGACTTGACTTGATCAGTAGGGCTTAAAGGATGTTAAAGGAAGTTGATTCCTGACATCTTCAAGCAAGGAAAAACACTCACTAGTTTTCTCATAATAAAACAGCAAAGTGGAAACACCACACAAGCCTCACGTCTTTTATTACCTCCATGTTTCAATAAAACACTACAAACCAATATTTTCATGTAAAACATTTTATTTTTTTAAAGACCTGGAATTTCTGTGATTAATGTCTTCTGTGACTAGACGTTGTATGACTACAGCTTGGGGGTGCTCTTACAGCAAAACCAAGCTTGTCTGTGTGACACACCCCTGTATATATCAGTTATATCAGTTATTGGATCTGTGCCAGACTTGGGATCTGAATCTAGTTTTTTGTATTTGAAGAGATCTCACATAAAATCAGAATTGTAGAAAGCAAATGCTAACTACATGCCAAGGCCGAATCTCGTCCAAGCAAAGCAGCTTGTGAGTTTGACTGGGTGGCCTGTTTACCTATTTAATGGTGGGGGAAATAAGTAGTGACAAAGGTTTGCTTGTATAACTTGCACTGTGTAATATAATTAAGCTTCTAACATAAGTTTTGATGGGCCAAAAGTGCATGCCTTAGTGTCGGTCAGGAGTGTCAAGTGAAGACACTGATGGACGTTCTGCTCTGGAGGACCTGCCTGGGTTCCAAGTCTTTCTCAGCTGACTGGAACACATTCTTTATGGGCCTGCAGATTGAGGCCACTCTTTCCAGTGAACAGGCAGAGGGGTGGTGGAGTGAGAGAAAGTTAAAGTGTGCGATCAGAGGTTCCACCCTCCCTATAATCCCACGACCTGTAGAAAGGCTGCCAAAAACGAAAGGCCAAGAGGAAAAGAGAGTTTGAGAAGGTCCAGTATTGACGTCAGTGAGACCTACATGTAGGAGATTCTTGGCTGATCGAGGGGAATGTGTTGGCTTATTGTAAAAATAATTCAGAGCTCATAGCCTTCCCTATATTTCTGTTACTGGTAACATTGGGCTTGTCAGGAAAGGGTTTTTTTTTTAAGGGGGGTGGGTGTTAAAGGAAATGTATGGAGCCTTTTGTACTCTTGCTTTTGCTCAACCATTAATAGCTCAGCAGTAGTGGAGCTTCCCTCCACAGCAGTATTTAAAGAACTATTCATTTTTTGCTGGCAGTTCAATGTAGCTTTAAAAGCATCACTTCGATTTACATGGCACAAGGCAGCCCCCTCCTTTCCCCCTCGCCACACACTTTCAGTCCATTAAAGCTTTTGTCAGGACGTTTCCAGGTAGCCCTGTTATGAAGTGACTCGAGGTTTGGCATAAATAATAAATGTGCTTTCTGTCCAACCGTTCATATGCACCCTCATTCAATAATAATCATTACCTTCCTAGTCAATGATGGCAGACAGTAATGGCACGAGGCATTAATTTTATTATCTCTGAGCCACTGTATGTACGGGAATGCAAGTCAATTGCAAGTCAGAACCCTCAGAGGCGTCCTGTGACTGCTTGAAGCTCACTCTTGGTGGGAGTATTGAAATAGCATGAGGAGCAGAACTGTGTGCAGTATGAATGTGTGCCACTGTAAGAGATGGGGAAACCTTCATGCTCCCTCAGGATTACTCCCCCATTAGCAGCAGGGAAGAAGGTTCCATGAGCTCAGACTCCAAGAGGAGTGCAGTTTCTGTAGTGATGTATTTTTAGGATCTGTGCTCTCCCCAAGAGGAACTAAAGGCTGATATATGTGCAGTAAGAAGGTGTGATGGGATTTGGGGTGCAAGTGTGTGTAAGGAAGACCTTTGAAGTTCTGCTGAATGTGTTTCATTAGCGGGACATGTGTGGCCCCCCAGAGAGCAGGCAGGGAAGTCACTCCAGCTTTAGAGCTTTACTGTGCTTGACCCTCATGGGTCTGTGTGTTTGCATGAAGGCTTCATCATCTTTAATCCTCTTTGAGCACATTCACTTCAAAAAGTGGCATAAACTTACTTTCAGACTTCTACTCATCCCCTCGTTTCAATATCTAGAACTCTGAAAGAGTTGTCCACAGTGGGCTGGTTTACGTGGTCTTTCACAAAGTTGGTTAAATTGCATTTCAGTCTTGTAATTTACAGTCTTTCATACAGTACTAGAACAGTACTTCATACAGTACTAGAGCCCACTATGTTGGGGGTGGCGGGGTTAGGTTAGAATATTGCCTTGCTAGGAGTATTTTCGTTTTTGGTTCTTTGTAGGGTGTAGGTTATTTTATGTTTTTTTTTTTTAATGTTTGGGTCATTGAATTTGTCTTTCATACAACAATGCAGACCTCTCTTGGGTGTTATTCCTTTCCAACTCATCTAGACCACCCAGTTCATGTCATGGGTTTTCTCAAAAAAATCATATGGAAACCTCTATTACATTAACCTTGCAAAATCATATAGCTCTACTGTAAATTGTTTTTTTAGTTATTAATTTATTAAAGTTTGGCCTTCAGAGCTAAACCTAATCATTTTCACAATTCTTTGTAAGTGTCGTGAATTGCTTATATTTCAGTGGATTGGGTTGTAACTGAACTGAACATCCAGAATAATGAGCTTAGAATAATGACTGAGAAGTGAGACCTTGTAGGTCTCTTCTGGTTAGTGAAATGATGGCGAGCGTAACGACTTTCCTGTCAGAATAACCATGGGGTCTTCCATCTCACACAGGTCCTTGTTTCCAAGACTTTGGTTCACATGACAGGTTGTTTGATTTGCCAACCCAGTTTGTGACATTTCCAAACCTATGCCCGTCCTGTAGGACTGTCGAGCTTTGTTGTCTATATTCTTATAACAGCAAGGGGTTAGGGTCTGTGCCACTGTGGTTTCCTGAGATGGTTTAACTTGTTTGCTTGGCTAGCTGTCTTGCTTGCCCCCTCCTTGCTGTATCTTGCCATAGATATTGCAAGAAAGAGGGAGATTCTTTTGTGACATAAACTTATTTCCCCTTTGGTTTACCAGAAAGTGTTTACATGATACTGACATAGCATGGTTTTTTTTGTGCTAAAGTGAATGCATGGGTCTTCTGCATGAACACAGAGTAGCCGTTACAGCGCAGACATTGCTTTCATCTCTGCACTGTTTGAATGCTTGTGGGTGTTTACTGTGTCTTTGCCTTGTCCTCTATGTATTGAGGCCATTGGATACCCCTCCTCCTGCTAGTGAGTTTGCTAGCTCAGGGCTGTGCTTAGTCCTTGCCTGGTCAGCCCTGATGTGTTCAGGCCAGCTTGTTTGTGTGCTGCCGCTTGACTGGGCACCAGAGCTATTCTTAGAAGATCTGGGGCATGAATTTGCCAGAGCACCTGGGGCTTAGAGTCCTCAGAGGGTGGACTGTGTGTCCAGACTGGGACCAAACAAATGCTGTAGTATTGCTTGTCTCGCAAACCGTCTCTGCCAAAGTCATATGTTCACTTATTCATAAACATGAGCTTACAGAGGCTTATGATAAGTGTGCTTTCCCCTCTCTACTCAAAGTGGAAGGATGGTCTGCCCTCACTGTGGTGTTTTGTTTTATTATATCGACTGAAATTCTGATATTGCCATTTTATAGTGAATCAAATAGTACTTTTTCAAAGGCTGTGGTATTAATGGAGAAACTGTTGACACTGTTAGCCATCTTTTTTTTCCTGTTAGATAGCTGTTTAGCCTGGTTGTGCTTAAAAAGAAAATATCTAACAATTAGATAAGAATAAAGTTGTCACCCCAAGGAAGCAGCAAAACAGTCAAATTAAATGCCAAATACAATTGCAATTACAATTATGGCATTTGGCAGACGCCCTTATTCAGAGCAAGGGACAAATAAGGCTTTTAAAATAATAATTTAAAAAATTGTTGATAGAAGGTATATAGTGACATTCGCCTCATAGCTCCTAAACTAAAAAGCAAAATTCAAATTCTATTCTGTAATCAATCAACCAGATCTTGTCTGATGAATTGCTCCACTGTTGTATACACAGCCACTTCTATCTATATTCTGCATCTGAACAAAATTCCCTGTAAATAATGTCCAAAACTGTTTGTATGTTGTGGTGGTGGTGTTTTTAAATATAGGGCGAGCAGCCACCCACTTGAAGTGACTGCACACCAGGCTGCAGTTCATTTTAACAGGTTCTTTTCTCTACGTTTATATGTATTTTTTCTTAAAATTGCCCTTGATTGTTTTTTTTGTTTGTTTTTTTTGGCAGTGAAATGGCATTTTGAAAAATCTTTATGAAATCTTTTAAGAAACCTTTATGATTATACGATATTACTCATTATACTATATTACTCATTTTTAATTTAGAATTAAAACCAATATGCTCAAGCTCTAAAGCAACAGGGTCATTTTTTGAAAAATAACGCCTGATCTGATGGGTCCTCACCACTGTTCCAAGATGAGATCAGCTTTCAGACTTTGGGAAAGGCATTATTGCAAAGCCGATTTCAAAGCACGGTAGTGTTAATTGTCTGGATGACACAGGCTAAGCACTACATGTCTTTTAATCAGTGGTTTGATTAGGGAGCAGATGGCAGATTGGGTTCTTTGAGAGAGCCTGTAAATTAGAAAGGCCTGTCCCACCAGTCGAGGGCAAACTTCAGCAGCAAAGGGAAGACACCAGTCCCGTCGGCTGCGGGTAGTCATGCCGGCTTATCTCCATCAGCCAGTGGAGATTAAGAGAGAAGGGATCTCTCCACTGATTCTAGCCTGCTGAAACGTGCTTGCTGTCCATATGGCTGTGGGGCTTGAGGAACTTCAGGAACAGCGTGACCCTGTCACGTTAGGCGGCCTCCTTCAAAGGGTAATGAGCTATAAACCATGTACCTCTCTGTGGCCGCTGTGTGTTTTTCTTTGACAGTTTGATGTGGTGATGACTAAAAGCCTCGGCTCCATCAATGTTCTGGACCAAAACGTTACTCAGTAAACAGCTGCCTCTTCATTCAGGAAACTTCTCAATGAAGCCGCCGTGAATCAGAGCCGAGGTGCTGAGCGTGCGCACACACTCGCGCAGTACGAGGGCTTCACAGGTGACGGCTGTTTTTCTGAGAGCAGAGATGTGTGTGAGAGGAAGTGAGGGTGCAAGTGAGTGCTCAAACCTTCTGAGTCATCCATCCTGTTTGTCTCTCTCACACACACACACACACTTGCACAGATGTACCTGCCCACTGAAATGATTCCATTCCTCGTCCTCTCTTTCTATCACACATGCAAGGACAATCACATCTCAATCATTATACCTTCCCACTCAAATCACGACACTATGCGTCCGCCCGCGCACACACACCTACTCACACCCACTGGGACTCAGCAGTCGTGGCCAGATCAAAAAGTCTCACTGGTCCAGGGTGGTGGTGCTAAGTGCCGGTGTGAAACAGGAACAAATGATACAGATTGAAAGGTTATGCCCATGTGTTTTGTCCACATTTTTAATTCTGAAACTATGAGGCCTCCTCTGGAGCTACAGTATAGTAAAATAGAGGGATGTCAAGGCAGGTCATTGGTCCAGGTGTTATCTGAAGGCAGAAAAAAAGTGAGCAGAAATGGCACCCATTTAATAGTGTCAGTGCCAAGTTTCATCGGAAAATGCTAAATCAGAGCGAATAGAATTGTTCCAACCCAGTCTCATAACAAATCTAACCTAAATGCTTTTAAATGCTCACTGATATTCACCATAGCCTGATACAGAAAAAGGTTACACATTTTTAATATCTGTATATGTTAAAGTGCACTCAAATGTTTCTCCATTCTGCAAAATAAATTGAATTCCAGAATTATTTACACATTCACCTGAAATATGCACAAATTAAAACTAACTTGAGGATAACAGATAAACAAGAAAAGATTCAAGCAAAGATCAGCTTCATGTTCTCCCGTTAAACCTTACAAAGTCTTTCTTAAACAGGAAACATCAGTTATAAAGACGATGATTAGGCTACTGTGTCTGCGTTGAGCAGTGCTCACTCATGAGTCACAGACTGCTAGGTGAGTATGGGAAATATTTTTTGATGCTCATACGTCTTTGAGTACATTTCTAGCTGTCGGAAAAGTTTTCCTGCTAGGCGTCATAGATCTTCATTTACAGAGTAAGTCCAGTCACCTGGTATAATCTCCATCACTAATTGATTAATACTTTTGCATTTTGCGCTGTCTGAGTTGAATTTTGTTTTTTTCCTAGCCCTTTCAAACACTTGTGTTGCAGTGTAGTATTAACTTTTGCCAATAATGTCTATGGCTTTTCTATTCACTTTTGAGAAACTCTTCTTCCTTTAGGATGCTAGAAGAGTAATTAATAAATCAAGCTAATGTCCTCTTGCACTTTTTGTCTGTTGTTAGCCAACATGATTGAGCTTTTTTACATCACTTTGGAAAAGAAAAAGAATGGTCTCTTGTTGTGAGCGTAAAATGTAAGTGCTGTACACAAATTCAGGAATTCTGTTTCAGTATGTGTATTTAGAAACCTTTGCTCCGTTTCCACTTGTTCATTTTTCTAAAACTTTAAAGCTGCCACAGATTACTTTGTGAGACTGTGTGGATCTGTAGGCTGGCTCTGTGTGCCTGTGGAATATGCAGAGTGCAGTGCTGCAATCTGAACATGAGGTCCAGAGAAGAGTAACCATACCTTCTCTGGATTCCTTCCACACTCTGTGGCAGGGCCAGCTCCATATAGCTGTTTCAGAGGATTGATGTAACCAAAACACCTGCTCTGAATAACATTTTGAGATATAATTTATCATAATAATGATAAATATTGTCATTGGACAACTCCACTACAGTTTTCTTTTTTCTGTGAATGTATGTATGGGGACTTTGGTTAACTGACACGCGGTTTGACTGTTGATGTGCTGTTCGTCTGCTGCCGCTGTTCTGTCTGGGTTTTACTGATTCTGAGAAGCCTTAGAGACAGGCCCGCAGCTTCCTGTTTGAGAGATAGAGGAGAAAGACAGCCAGTGAGTGAGGGAGACTCGAGAGCTTTGACATTTTTGATCACATGTGGTGCAGTCAGGGGAGCGGAGCCTGCAGGCAGCACAGTGTCATTGTGTGCTCCACTGACAGACACACACACACACACACACACACACACACACACACACACACACACACACACACACACACACCCACACACCCACACACCCCATCCTACAGCCAGTGCATAAGTTTCTCGCCTTTTGCTTTGTAGCTCACATGTCTATTCTGCCTCCTTTTCCCAAAGCTTGTTTTGATCTCTTCCTCTGTCTCTTCTCTATATGCTACTTCACCCCTTTCCTCTACGAAGAGGGAAACTGACCTTTTACTGGCCTGTCTGCTCACAGGGCATGTTCCTCTATGTTCCTCCTTTCAGAGTGACACTACTTTTATATGAAGACAAACACACAGAGATCTGCCACTGTAGTACAAGATCTTATCCTCCTAGTGCTGAGTAAGTGCACTAAATCATCATAAAACAGCCAGTAAAAAAAGCCAGTTTTGGCCCAGAACCAGCTTGGGGGGAAAAACACTTCTGACTCCACTCAGGCTTCTTCTGAAGTTCCTGGCTTGAGTTATTTAAGGCACATATTTGTGTGACTTATCATGGCTTGAAGTGGTTGGCCACACATGAAGCTGTTGCTTTCCCCCAGTAATGGCTCAAGTTTGCAGTTAGATGACTGACTGTAAATGGTCATTGATATGCAGCCCGTGATTAGCACAGGTTTATCTGGACAAAGGACTTCTTTGTTGGTTTGATCCGGTTCCACCAGCTGGTTAAGGATGATTGTAACTGATTTAATTTGGGTCTCCCCCCATTCCCCCAACTAGTGTTACTGCCATGCTTTCTGCAGTTAGGTCTTCTGGAGGTGACTAAGAGCGTCTGCAGTGGAAAGCAGCAGCAGTAGCATGGCGTAGGCATGCTGGTGTTCTGTTTGTGCTGCTGTAATGCATGGAGGCTGTGTCATCAGTTTCCCTTCTGGGGGCGTCTCAAGCAATAACAAGCCGTTCCCCCTGGACTTTCGGCTACAGGCCCGCCTCTTTATGCAGAAAGATGAGGGTGATATCCAGTCAGCAGCCCCGCTGGTTTTTGGAGGTACTGACGCAGTGTTTACGTCTTCATGTGCCGGTGAAGATAAACAGGACATGGCCTCGTTACATGCTGTCACTAGGGGAGACTCTGCTCTGATTTTAGCAGGCAGTTCTCACGACTAAATCAGCTTCCAGTGCTGTGCACACAGGTGTGTTTAGTGTATTCTCTAGCTGTGCAAAACTACTAGTCTGTCACTTTACAGTTGTGGTTCTCAGCTGAGGTCCTGGAGTACCCCTGACCTGCATATTTTGGTTTCATTTCTTGGTATCACACACCTGATTCAGCTTTTGAAGTGGATGTAGCAATGAAAACACAGGGACGTATTAAGAGTCTGAACCATACTTCCTTGGTCCCAAAGGCTCCATACACATTTTAGTGTTTTTCCTCCTTTTACACAGGTCATGTCTAGTTTTTGTATAGCGCTGTTTACAAATGACATTGTCGCAAAGCAGCTTTACAGAATCCAGGGCTGAACCCCTAGTGAGTAAGTCTAAGGCAGTAGAGGCAAGGTAAAACTCCCTAAAGCCAAAAGAAGGAAGACACCTTGAGAGGAACCAAGAATCAAAAGGGGAACCTATGCTCCTTTGGTTGACACCGGATAGGAAGGGAGAATGAAAGGATAAAAGAAAATCACTGTGGAGATGTCTGTCAATAAGAGGCAGAGGTATACATTCTTGACCACTAATGACCAGTAGTCACACCCATATCAACCTAGAAAAGGCTTATTAATTAGTTGCTTAGTTGGGTCAAGAAGGTTGGGAGCAAGGAAGACCCTAAAATGTGCTGAGCAGGGGGGGACTTCAGGACCAGGCTTAGGAAATACTGATGTAAAACATGGTCTTCTCGGAGAGCAGTGACGTTATGAGATTTTTGAGCGGGATTTTGGTAACTCATGGAACCAGGGAACAATGAAAGATTAGCACTTTTTGCCCAGAACTCTAATCTCCATTTCCTGGTGTTTGGATTAGGATTTTTCTCTGAAAGTTCTCCAGGATTTGTTTTCTAACTAGCAATCTATCATTTACTCTGATTGCAATGTGCTGCTCTGTTGCAGAATGCTGTCACTTTGTACGTTCGTACTGAGTCTTGCATTGCTCTCATAGGCCAGTTCCCTAGAGGAGACCATTCAGTGGTGCTGCTTGAAGGGCAGGCCTGTTTGACAACTTGCCTGTGTTCCCTGTTGACTTAATGGATTAAGCCTCCACACGTGGGACTGCAGGAACAAGGTATATTGTCTTAGAACCTCAAACCTGCTGGTTCTGATATCTCAGTATGCTTCATCAGGCTGCTGGTGCTGTGCCCTTGAGTATCTCTGGTCTTCTCCAGCTGTGTCTACCTTTCCCCTACTCCCACCACTGAGGCCTTGAAAATGGCAAAATTGGAAGAACAAGAATCTAAAGAGCAGACTGCAGTCTTCACATAATCCAAGCACATTTATGTTTAACAGCCCTTACTAGAGTAGATCAATCCATTGGCACGTTTTTGTTAGAGGAGCAATGGTGATGGCCTGCTGATTCACATCGCCCCGTGCAGACATGGAAGAGCTTGTTTGAAAATCAACACGTTTCAGGTCTGTTGCACTCACCAGTTCTACAACCTGGCACTGTTTTTCACAATGGCTCCATTTAAGTGTGGAGCTCTTCTCAGAAGAGGGAGAGATAGAGAGATCAACTGATGTGCACCGCGCTGGAGGATAATGACCAGAACCATGCCAAGTGGAGATGGGCCCTTATCATGGCCGAACTCCCAGTCTCTCAGTTGTTGCATAACGAAAAGTGCACAGTTTCAGGAGCAATCGTTTCTCATCAGAGAGAGAAAAGTGGATGCTGTTAATGCTTTCCACTGTGCTGCTAATGGCTGCCATTTGAGATCCCTATTAACATATCCTTCCACATGCACTTCCCCACTCTACCCCCCCTCCTACACTTTGACTTTTTTTTTTTTTTCCTTTCTTTTTGTCTCCCTCTCTCTTTCAGTAACAGCCTCTCTGCTCTTTCATCATATTCATCACTCTGACCCTTCTCTCGCTTGTCCTGCTGTGGGTTTTTCATAGACTCGGGGCCTCTGGGAGTATGGGGGAGGCTGGAGTGGAACCTCTTGGTCTGAAGATGCATGTGCTAACCTGCTCCAATGGCCCTTCAGTTGCTGATCGATGCTTGAGTGAGAGACATTCACTACAGGCGGAGCAGAAGGCCCTCCGTCTCTGATGACACATTTAGTCATTCTGTGTGCTTGGCGGCTCCTCTCTGTGGTGCTCTAGAGACCTTTTAACCCTCTCTGAGCTCCCGGCCTCCTCCTTCCCATCTTGTCTTGATTTACTATGAACCTTGCTAGAGTTTCAGAGTGATTTGCATAAAGATTGCCAGATTTTTGTACAGTGTCCACCAGCGTCTGTCTTTTGGCCCTGCATGTGAGGTCTTGTGTGTGATGTGGTTAGTGCATAAAGGCCTAGTTCTCCCCTGCTGCAGTGTCACGTAACAAATAGGCCGGATGCTCCTGGACCTGGAAGGTACCCTTCTCTGTTGACAGGGTGCCGGTGCTTGTGCCAGAGCTGGTGCTTAATCTCATTCCCCATATTTCTGGCATGTCAAACTACTTCTCGAAATCAGGACCACTCAGCACTCATAAACCTGTTAGTCTTGAACCAGAAAACCAGTAACACAGTGAATTTTGGGTCAGCGTAATGTCACTTAGGAGTAAAAATATATCATGATACTACAATAAATGTCCATCATACGCCACAGATTTTGGTTGGAATGGACATAAAGGAATACATTTTAGAAACACAAGTGCAATGATTTTCATTTCCACATACCACACTGCACTAAAGCAGCTTATCCAGGAGTTATGATGTTCTGTTTGTAATGTTAGTCAGTGTTCTACAAGTACTAACAATATCCACAATAAGCTCAGAGAAGCATACTGTGACATATTGTGGCGTAATCTTGCATGATAAGGATATTTATCATACTGGCCAGCCGTACTGTCATCATGCAAAAAAAAAAAAAATCTGAAAGACAAAACAGAAGCACAGAGATTTTGGAAGCATTGGTGACAATGGCAGCAAATGTGAAACATGAATGATCCATGGCCAAGTACACATGATAGATACTGAAAGCTGGGTCAACCAGAACAGAGCAAACTGATAAATGAACAAATGATTAAACAACTATGAACAAGCTTCAGCACCTTGTCAGCAGGGAAGCGGTAAGAGAGGGCATATTGCTGGCAGTACTTCTCTACTCGCTGTGGTATCTGTGGAGTGGCTGCTAAGTAGCCAGTAAACATGTGAGGAACGTGGACAGGCTGGCCTGTTGAAAGGTCCTCAGCAGCAATGAGGACGTGATGAAGGGCCACAGTTGGCCTTTAGACCAGCAGGAGAGAACTGATTAGCCTTTCTATGAGGGAACTCAGAGTCTACCCCACCAATGCTGGCTAACATATTTAGCTTGATATTATATACCATTGTGAAGATAGTACATATCAGCTGGTAGCCTAGTGGTTAGGGCGTTTGCCCTGCGATCAGGAAGTCGTGGGTTCGATTCCCAAGACCATTAGGCACCTCTGAGGTACCCTTGAGCAAGGTGCCGTCCCCACACACTGCTCCCCGGGCGCTGTGTTCCTGGCTGCCCGCTGCTTCACTTGGTGAATGGGTTAAATGCAGGGGAAGAATTTCGTGCTGTTCACACTGTGTGCTGTGGTGTGTTCACGTATGACCGAATTACTTATCGCTTATCACTTATCAAATATTTAGGATTAATGCTACATAAACATGGTTGGTGGACTGTGTATTTTGAGGCAGGATGCACAGGAAACACCCTAGTATCTATTAAGGAACTTGGTTCAGTTGCCATTAGAGTTTGTTTTGTCCGTTATTGCTTCTGTCACCAAAGCTAAGGACTCAAACAGGAACAGAGAAAAGTCTGAGGATGCAGGCTTTGTACTTGATAATTCTAGACAATTATTTTTCATTGTAAACTGGACTGCTCCAGCTGCTCCAGTCTCCTGTCCTGAGAGCTCCCTGGATGCAGCGTCTGCTGCATACGGGATTTATTGTTTTATTCCTTATTTTTGATTATACTTTAACACCTAAAGAAGCAATAAAAGGGAAATACGGATGTGTTGTCTTGGTTTTGTAGGGAATAATCTTTTTTGTCTTTGTTATGACTGTTTCAGGTGGACACCAGGACAGGTGGCAGCTGTTATGAATGCTGGGCGGTGGGGTGAGGAGTGTGTGTGTCTGTCTGAGCCAGGACTGTGTCTGTGTGTGTATTGTTTGCAGGTGCCTAGACTGTTCTACCCCATCATACTGCTCCAATTTCTGCCAAACCCTTGGCTCCCCTGGCACTTTGCATGTTGTGCACATACCAGGTAGCAACTGACCACATGGACCATGTCAGTGATTGGCCTCCATGCAAGCGAATGGTCAAGCAGTCAGCGGACATCAATCGCTTTGTCTACTGGTTATTAGTACACTTAATTCATTATTGTTTTCCGTAATGTATTCCATTATGAAAACATTGTATATCTCTAAAGGACATTAGCAGAATAGGCAGTTGATACTCCTAGAAGATCGTTATAGTTGGTATATGGAGAGCTATAATGAATCTAAATGGATTGTGCTGTATGTTTGTATGTATTGGCTGTTGTTGTGTGGATGAATGATGGGAGCTCAGCTTGGTCAGCTCGTACAAAGGCTGTTAATACAGGGAGCTGATGGGCCTGCTTTTTTCAATCTCTCGCTCTTGATTCATTTTCTCTCTCTCTCTCTGCATCCCTCCTCCTCCCTGCTGTTCTGGTGACTCCTTTCTTCTCCCAGCAGCCTCCCAGTGAGTCAGGGCAAGGTGACCTCACACAGACCTGTCATCAACAGCCAGCGTGCTCTATATTTAGCAGGCTGTCTTGGCCCCCTTCTCCCTGGAGCGGACCTTTATTCACCCCGTCTGGGTCCCTGTCACTGTGGGCCATCGTAAGTGCACTCAACCCTCAGGCTCTGCTGCCTCATGTCAACAGTGTGCAGCGCTGAGTATTTTTTAGTAACAGCCTGACAGAGATATTTGTAGATAAGGAGGACATAATTAGCCTGTGTGTGTGTGTGAGTGTGTGTGTGTGAGTGTGTGTGAGTGTGTGTGTGAGTGTGTGTGTGAGTGTGTGTGTGTGTGTGAGTGTGTGTGAGTGTGTGTGCGTGTGAGTGTGTGTGCGTGTGTGCGTGTGTGTGAGTGTGTGTGTGTGTGAGTGTGTGAGTGTGTGAGTGTGT
>JBBPCZ010000002.1:21471976-21484731 GCA_037974445.1 Brycinus macrolepidotus
GTGTGTGTGTGTGTGTGTGTGTGTGTGTGTGTGTGTGTGTTTGTGTGTGTGTGTGTGTGTGTGTGTGTGTGTGTGTAAAATTAAAATCAGCTGCCTGATATTGTGTAGGTACCCCTCCCAAACAGCTCTGACCGATTAAGGAATGGACTGTGGTGTCTGACACCAAGACATTAGCAGAAAGTTCTGTAAGTTTTAAGGTCCTGATACCACAGTCCATGCCTAGATGGCTCAAAGCTGTCAGAGCGTGAGGGGCACACAATATTAGGCACTTGATTTTAATTTTATACCTGATTGGTGTGGATTGAGATCTGAACATGATGGACCCAAGATTTCCCAGCAGAACATTGTCCAGAGCATCATACTTCCTCTGATGGCTTGCCTTTCTCTAGAGTGCGTCCTGGTGCCGTTTCTGCCACAGGTTAGCGATGTACACGCACCTAGCCACCCATATGATGTAAAAGAAAATCAGGCCACCTTCTTCTGCGGTCCAGTTGTGATGCTAACGTACCCATTGTAGACTCTTTCGGTGATGCATATGTATATGATTACAGACGATTTTGGTCTCGGCGGTGCAGTAATTCAAAGCATTGTGATGATGATCATTGTAGAATGACATATAAGTATGTCTTAGCAAAACAAGGAGGTGGATTTGAACAAAATACTGCACTACTTAATGAATGCAATGTTATAACACAGACTTCTGTTATGAAGGGAACTATTGTAAATGTAATTATATTTAATAGAAACTAAAATGACAAATAATTCTGGGTAGCTGCACTGCACTGCTACAGTGTTGGTTATTTGTTAAGACTGTGAGTTTGTGTCTGTGTGTAAGAAATGACAGTTGTGGACTGACTATGTTGTTTTTGTTTAACTTTTGTTCAATTTATAATTCCATTCATTATAAAATAAGGAAAATGTTGAAAGAATTATAATAACAGAGAAAACCTCTTCATGATTTGATATTTCTAAACTGATTTTGACTGATCTTGTACATGCAGGATAAAATAAAACAAGTCAAAACTAATTACAATAGTAATAGGAAACCAAACCTGCCTCCATAACCCTCACATTGGTGGCGGTCGGTAAAGAATTGCAGTATGTGAGAGAGGGGCCTTGGGATGGCATGTGAAGTGATGTCCTTCAATTGTGAAGCAGCAACGAGAGCTCCTTCTGGAAACAACAGAATATTGACAAACCCAGAAACTCCTTGGTTCTCACTTTACACGTGCACACACCCTAAGGTCGCTGGCCTATACGGTTATCCTCGTAAAATTAGTAAAGGCCCCGACCCACAAATCATTAGTCTCTTAGGGGAATAATCTCTCCTTACTCCACTGTGATTTCAGAGGAGAGCAGTGACCCCTGCTCTACAGGAAAGAACTCTTTAGTTGATTCATATCCGGGAAGTGGGGAGTACACTGCTTGGATTGTTCAAGCTGGGACTTGATTAACGATTCCTGCCATGTGGAGTCAATATGAAATAAGCTTTTCCTCAACAAGTGAAATCATGTGTTTTGGTATTTGGGCTCACTTTTGCCTGGACGTACTACATTGTAGGCCTTTTTGGGAATTGGGAATTAAGGGGTGGTTTGCTCTGGTACAGTGCTGTTTAATTTCTCTCTGTTTAGTGTAGATTCGATTGATATATTGGTTGGCCAGGAGCATCAGTTGAAACTGATGTCTTGCAGATTTATTTGTATCAGTAAAAATCCTGCCAGTCATGCGCTGATGAATAATATAACAAGCAGACTTGAGGAAACCCGTTCACGTAACAAAATATAGTGTTTTCATGATTAAGGCATTTTTTAAACTCTTAACTGTTAATTACTGGAATCCATTTGATATTTTACTTTATTAAATTCAGCCTGTGATCAGATCAAAATCTGTATCACTGTATCAGATTTTCCATATCGACTCAGCCCCATATTAACAGTGTGTAGGTGCCTCCATGCTGTGTTTCTGGACAGAGCGTCATATTTAGCACTGAGTCGCTCGCTGTTCTCTGCCGTACTGTGAGACAGTGAGAGTTGTCAAGGGTCACCTTGCCTGCTCAATAGGGGATGTAAGAAGGGAGGGTATCTAACACTCACTCACAATGCCGACACTGCACCTTTGGCTTACAAATGCCCCTCATCCTCCCCAGCCATCCACCCACCCCTTTCTCTCTGTCGCTCTGTCTCCATTTCTCTGGCTGGCTGGACTGTAGAGCTGGATGTGGGCCAGCATGGGGATGCAGGCTGTTTCTCATGGCTTAACCAGTGCAGTTCAACTGTACTCCGACCATCCTGCCTGCAGCCCCACGACACTGGAATAGTGCATTTCTACATTTAAAGTAAGGACAGATTTTATTTCTCATCGTAAAAACATGATTTCTTCACAGTCGGTCATTTTGCTAATACAGAAGGGGTCCCTTTGGTTTACACCAGCATACTGCTTGGAAAAAAAGTCATATTTTAATTAATATCAGGAGAATGCTAAAGTCGTAATAGATTCAAAAGGTTAATCCTAACAAAAGCTGTTCGGTCTTCCCTTGATCTACCAGAAGTGAATGAATGTATTTTCCTAATGAGAAGTCACCCGCGTACTGTACATGTGTTTTTGGAAGAGGGCTGCTGGCCGTCTCTCTTGCCAGCCCTCACAGATGGCCCCCGAGCATCCTGTATGGGCCACTGAGAGTGGCGCCCTGTCCCCCGCCTTGGCGCCCAATCTGGGCCGGGCACTGCCAAACGGCGCGGGCAGGAGCCGTGAGACAGCTGCCTTGCTTCTGTCAGACCACTGGGGGTGTGTAGGGGGGCAGTTAGCAAAACGTGTCTCTCTGTCTCTGTCTGTCTCTCTTGCTGATATCTCTCTCTGTTTTTCTGACTCATTTAAAAGTGTGTGTAGTTATATATACATGCACACTATGTACAGACCAGTCTGCTTAACTTCTAGATGAGTTTTTCTTTTGAAATACATGGCATTTGGCATTTTATATACTTTTCACTGCTTTTAAAGTGACAGATCAATTGCTCATTCAGGCTGAGGTCATGATGAGTTATGGCTACGGAAGTGTCTGAATTCTAAAACTTGAAAAAGAAAGTTGCAGACCCACACCTGCAGAATAACTCTAAGGTAGTGGTCCTCCCAGTTGTATTTTTCCCCAAAGGGAGCTAATGGAAGAATCAGCTAAAAAGTTAACGCTTGCAATACACTCCAGTGTTAATCAGCCTTTAACACCAACTGTGACAGTGTGCACAAAATGCAGTTTAATGACTCGAGTCTATTTTTGGTGGTTTGCTGTGAGCAGCCTGTCACTAATAGTATGTAAGAAATACACTTCTGCATCATTTTCACTTGAATTATTAAACAAATTTCATTTTCCTTTATGTGTGTTATCCTAGACTCTGTGTCACTTTGGGAGATACGCCTTTAACCATGAATAAAATACTGTCTTGAATATTTAGTCGAGCTATATACTGTTGTTCAGTGCATTATTCTATAGGTTTGGCTCTTATCCAGTATTTGTTACCCTCCACGAGAACCAGAGACTCAAGTGGCACACGACCCATGCAGTGAGTAACACTGCTCTAGGGTAGAGCTGATGTAGTTTTAAGAAAATTAATTGAATCTTTTCTTGACTTCTCATTCTGATTTGTAGCTTATGTGAGATAATATATGATGGCAGATGTGCATGAACACTAATCTGTAAGGATCATGTGGTAAGGTTTGTGTAATATTGATGGTGTGCAGTGGGCTTGTCACGATCATGAAGTTTTATCGAACAATTGCCATGTCAATAATTGCAGTTCACAATTGAATTGTCTCTTGTTTAATCTTTGTATACAGCAGTTAAAATGCAAGCACAATGTAGCTCCCAAATCAAGATATTAGCTACTCGATCTCAAATAAACATTACTCATCATTGCCTGGGGAAGGTATTATAGCACTGGTCGACAGTTACACTTTTTGTTTGTTTTTTGGTGCTTGCAAAAGACCAATAGTCTGTCTGAACAAATGTGTTTTCTGCTTTGTTTTTTCAGATGCATTTGCTTCAGCTTTGCGAAAAATACTAAAATAATAAAACTGTGGAAAGTAATCGTGGTCAGCATAAATAATTGAGGTTATCTTAACTAATTGCAATCAGATAATTATGCAATAATTGTTACAGGCCTAATGTATGTTAAAGAAGGCCATTTATCTGACCTCTTGTTTCCCTTTCTGCTTGCCATTTGACTCGATTATGACACAGTTGAGCTCTGCTTTGCTTTCCTTTTGTGATTGATGGCTTGATGGTTGGATGGAATTGATGGATTGATTAACTGGATGGTTGATTGGTTCATTGGTCATTTATAGGGCATGTTCTTATGAGCACCATTGCCAGTCAGATGTTTGGCTGAGTCTCAGGCTGTAAAAGCTTTGAGGCCTGTGCTGCATAATGCACTCCAAATGTATTTTATTATGTGATTGAGTCTAATCACTGAAGACAGGGCCTATGTGCTGTAATGGTGCTGGGAGCCGACTGGGCAAGAGCCCTGATCCTGACTGATCAATAAGAACCATACAGTCTCAGTGCTGTGCCACAGTGCCACACCCACGGGCTGTCCGGCACACTCAAAAGTTTCTCTTCATGTTTTTCTGTGGTTGCCTGTGATTCTTTGGAAGACTAGAGTGTTTTGGCATTAGGATTGCAGTTCTGTCTCTAATATGGAAAGCATGTCTGGACAGAGTACGTGTCTTAATCTATATGAAGGTGTTTATTATTGTTTGCCATTTAGCATTGTGCAAACTGCCTGTCTTCACTACACACTACAAACTCATTCTGAGTTTTGTGATGAAATGATCTCATAATAGATAAAATATATAGCTAAAATTCAGGCTTCAAAATGACAACTGGTAATGTTTTTAGCACTGCAGTGTATTTTATTAAAAACATTGTGATACAGTGTCAGAAACCATGTAAGTGAGTCTATTTGAGATTACTTGATAACTCAATGAAGGATGAGGCAAGTGCTTCATTTCAGCATGCAGTTTCCTCACGGCTAATTGATGAACATAATCTTTGAAGGTACATAAGCCTCATAGCTCCCGTGAAAAAAAAATTAAATAAAGAAGCAACCTTTGGAAACCCACTGTGTCTTGGCCGATTGATAACATTTGAGGTAAGAGAGAAAATGCGTACATATAAATTGTGCTGTAATGTTGCTTTAATGCATGTTAGTGGCTTAGTTATGTGTCTGATCTGAGACCTGTCCACCAGAGTGGGATTGCATATGGTCTGATCATGTCCACTGTCTCTTCACTGTAAATGAAGTGGTTTGATAACAGAGGTCCTGGGCATTTTAGGCACACCCTCATCTGAGCAGATTGTAGCTTCTAAACTTCCCTGGACAAAGACGAAAGGCAGGTGGAGGACAGGTTGGAGGCTTAGACATATACTGGAAATGGCAGAGCCATATGTCTGTTCTACCTCAATATGTTGGGATGGCAGTCAAATCAGCGCTCAGACATGCTTGTAGGTTTTGTGGCCCACCACAGACTGCTGTCTGGTTTCTTTTCTGATTTTTCTCAAGCTGGGTAAAATTGCTCAACTGACAGATACTGAGATTCAGCCATCTTCCAGCAGGGTGGGCAATGTTTTAACCTACTTCAACTGTCTCGACAGCAAGCGGTATCTACTGTCTTCGTGGGAAGACCAGACAACACTTTTATGACTTTCTGAATTTTGTATGGGAGAAGACCCGCGTGCTCGGCGCCCGAGGAGGGAAAAGGTCCTGACCCCTTTTATCTTCCCGATACTGTCTGGAGTAGGAGTGGAGTCAAATCAGGATCTCTGTTTCTTAATTTCATTTGCTGTGCCTCCTAAGGTTACGTTTCTTAGAACACAAAGTGCCAGTCTTTGACTAAGAATAGATGAAAGATATCGTTCTCATTTGCTCTCATTCGCTCGCCGTCACTCACTGGAGTGGAGGAGCAGCGGAGGTCGCAGCTGCCGACATGGCTTTCCTGGAAGTGGCTTTTCTTACTCTCGCTTGCTTGCTCACTCTCTCTCGCGCTTTCACTCTTTCCATCACTGTCGTTTATGCCTCTTAATGTGAAAGACTTATTTTGGCCGTCTTTTAAAACTTTTAAAAGCCATTCAACAACCTCCGATGTACTTACCACATGCATTATTGATGACTTCTATAGGGACAGACCTCTGTGTGTGTGTGTGTGTGTGGGTTGAGTGGAAGCTGGTAGACCAGATTAACTGTCCAGCAGCAGGGCTCTCACAGTGGTTTAGAGAGCTTTGTGATGAGCAGCTCTTCCGCCTCTGGCCAAAGCCACTGAAGCCACATGGCCAGGGCAGCCAGAGGGAGTGGTCAGTGGAGCAGAGCCTGTACTAGTACTCTGTTCACCCTTAAGTGCTGGACACTCTGGACTAATGGGCAGGAGCTGCTTCAAACAGCAGTTCACCCAGAAATCAATCATACAAATATTCCCTTTTATTCCAAATAGATGAGATGAGTCAGGACATGTTTGGTGTCTTTAGTTTGTTTTTAGTTTTGTGTTGGAGCCTAACAGGTAATAGCTTATACCTAGCTATCAGCATTGTGCCAAGTGCATGCCTAACCCTACACACCACTGGTGATAAAATTGTTCAGGGTCTGGTGGCTGCTATAAGGAGCACATGTGCAACAATGAATTAACAGAGACAAATATATTTGAATGTGGACATCAGACATCAACATTTTATGTTTCAAATTATAACTCATTTATAACTCAGTCACCATTGGGACAAAACCTTGTATCGCCATTTTTGTCGATTTTTGACAGATTTGGAAGCTCCAGCTGTCCTTTATACTGTCAAAATTTCATTATGAGTAGACCAATAGAAATTGTCCACAAAACTTGCAATGAAATCTTTATATATTGCCTTACATTGAACGTTCAGCAGTTTTTTCCTTCTCTTGTAAAGTTCTGATTTGGGAGATACAAGGTTCTGACTGTGGTGGCTGTGATGTTTTGCAGCAAAAGAAGAAGGCCTGAAGGACTCTCTAACATTATTTCAATCTAATGTGGAAACTTGGTGCTTGTTAAAGGTGTTACATCATTGTGTCCCCTCCTCTAAGACCCTCTCGGGATGTGTATGTGTGTCTGTCCTGCTCCAGAGGAGTCCACTGACAGTGATTGAGAAGGAGACAACTCCGAGATACAATTAGCCTACAAGCCTGTTAAATGAGCAGACAGAGGAAAAACTGCTCCAAACTTTGTGTTTCTGCAAATGTGATAATTGCAGCTCTTGAGGGAGCGTGGAGGCTGGAGGTGGCCCAAGACCCTGAGTTTGGTTCTGAGCAGCGCTGTACTCAGCAGATGACTCATCCTCAACTTATTTCTCCAGATACCATCTTAAAAATAGGTGCCTTAAAACATCTCTTAATCAGCATTGTATCTAATCAGTGTATACTCAGGATTGCATATAATTTGTGCATTGAAGGCGAATCAAGTTTACACAATTTTCCTAGTAAATCAGCCGAGGCGCTTGCTGTCCAGGGTTTTTTGCTTTAGTTTTGCACTGGAGTTATACTCAGCTGTTCCTTATCATGCAACATCATGAAAACTGGATGTCTATGTTACCAAACACTTGTCTTAAGTCTCATCTTGTTACTGAATGTAAAAATGGGTAAAACTCAGATGGCTGCTACTTTTACAGATTTTAGCTACATGACATTCTTCCAATAGTGTGCTTTTTTTT
The DNA here is from genome assembly GCA_037974445.1 of Brycinus macrolepidotus. Classification (NCBI taxonomy): domain Eukaryota; kingdom Metazoa; phylum Chordata; class Actinopteri; order Characiformes; family Alestidae; genus Brycinus; species Brycinus macrolepidotus. Next base: position 21,479,691 of record JBBPCZ010000002.1, read on the forward strand.
TTTTTTTATAGGTAACAGAATGTCATACAGTGCCTGGAGCCATGTAATCAACTCCATTTGAGAGTATTATAATTAAATGAATGGTTTGGTGGAAAATTAAATTTACACAATTTTCAACTTTCCTAGTCCATCAGCCAAGACATGTTTGGAGTCCAAATTTTCTTTCTTTGTTTTAGTAATGGGGCAGTGACTCAACTGTTGCAAACAAACACAAAAGTCAATAGTCATCTAAATCATTTCAGTAAATACGCCCCTAAAACTCAACACACTCAAACCACAGCTGTTCTTTAAGGTGGTGCAGACTTTTCAGTGTGGTTTAGGGAATGGAATAACTTACTGTGAGTTATAAATAAAATAATATTAGATTTTTTTTGCCAAGCGAATCCTATAAACACTATAATGTGGTTTCATGAGTCAGATGTGTGATATTTTAGCCATGCATTATGGGACATGATGGGATTTTATTTAGTGATATGCCAAAAATCAACAGTAAATAAGAAACGTTTCAGAAAATAAACTTCTTAAAATTATTATAGTATGTCGAGTATAGTATATGCCGCAAAATCCATCTATCCAATGTTTTTGCTAACAAAACTGTTTATCGAAGGAAATGGATTAATTCTATTGTCTTTTGGTTATTCTTTGCATTTTGACTCTGCCACTTGTGAATGTAATTGTGATTAAAACTATGGTGTAGGTGTGCCAGCATAGACTTTCCTCTCTGTTTTGTTGAGTTCGATTTTCAAGTGGATTTGAACCTCCAGTGTAGAAGTCCTTGGGCTGGTTTCCCCCCTCTTGATACGTATAATGAACTGTCATTGCAGGTGTGAGTCTAATGTAAGTCTAATGTCTCTAATAGAAACAAATATTTCCACGAGGTGGACGTTTTCTCTGTTTATCTGCTGCCACTCAAACTGTCTATGCGGACGGACACCACAGAGCAAAAGAAATAAACAGTGTTTTTAATCATTTTTTTATTTTTGTTGCCATTAAAATATTTGTAAAATGTTTTTTGTTTTTTTCATCTTTCTGGAAATGCAATTTTTGTCCTTCCAAAAAAATGAAATGTTGGTGTCATGGATAGTCCTCCATTACTTGTTAGCTACATCAGGGTGGTGCCACCAATGTGAAACTAACAGCGAAATTTAGTCAACGAACACACTGACAGATGTTCTACATTTGACATGCGAGGATGTTCCAGATCAGGAGCCTGCTCATGGAGAGAGAAACAGTAAGATCAGCCAGGTCATGTGCATTGACTTTTTTTTGCGGAATGCTCCCACTTCATTTCGCCCAGATATTTGTCAGTTAAGTCTCATTATATCATGCTCATTGAGTAAAGGCAAATGACTGCTCCCATCTCATTACTGCTGGCGTTTCAGGCTGTGGATGTATTATTACTGTTGTAGTATTAATCACCCGGCCGCGTGGTTCACTGCCTGTACCCTGCTCACTGGGCCACGCTTTATTACAATGAAACACCACTACTGCTTTGAGAAGCTCACGACTCCGGTGCCTACGAGTACATACAGAGAGAGAGGGAGAGAGAGAGGTTGAATCAATCAAGAACATGAATCAATAATGAATGATACAGTATTTCACATATTTGAGTTAGGCCTCTGTTTCCTGAGGGGGGGAAAAGGAAAAAAAAATATGAGAGAGTGTATCTCTCTCTCACTGTCTGTCTTGCTCTTGCTCTCTTTCATCACGCTGCTTCTTGTTTATAGCAGAGCAACCTTTATTTATTTATTCCTCTCATCTGTTTGGTTGGCTGCGGATTTGTCCATTTAGACTTTATCATTACAGCAGTGCTGCATTATTTACCGGTCAGGGAAAGAGAGATGGAGAGAGGGAGTGATGAAGAGTCTGTGGAAGATGGAGTGAGTTCGGTTGTGTGTTGGTCCCTCACTGAGTCCATAGGAGGGTTGGTAACAGTTCTGCTGAGGCTTGTAGGACATCTGTGATCCTGACTTGTCAGTGGGCCATAAGATTTGCGTCACATAGCCTATCATCTTAAAGATTTTATCTGTTTTCTGATATGGACCAGTGCTGTAATGTTTACACACAAACACACACACGCACGCACGCACGCACGCACACACACACACACACACACACATATATCTATATATATCAGTGCAAAAGGTGATGTTGGTACAGTTTGTAAAACGTAGAAATTGGGACAGAATTGCTATCATTATCATCACTATTTTTTTAAACTTAGCTCAACAATGAGAGAAAATCCTAATTTTCAATGCAAACCTATGCAGCAAAGAGCAAAGAAAATAAACTGCGTTTAATCAGTTTATTTTCAGTGCCATTAAAATTAAAATGTTTTTTGGTCAAGGTTTTTTTTCCATTCAAAAAAATGTTGGTTGCTGAAATGGTTGCATCTCGTGTATAGGCCCCCATAACTTGTTAGCGACATTAGCCTTGTGTCTGCAGTGCACAGCTATGGGTGTGTGCTTTAAACACTGGACATGTCTTGGTTGATGGACTGCGTTAATGTTAAACATAAGGAAAATTTTCCTTTTTTTTTTCACCAACTTATTGCTTTAAGTAGAGCACCAGTGTTTCCTTTAGCCAGACCTCAGACAGCACACATGCCGCGTAACTCTGCTGCGAGGTTCCTGTCCTGCAGCAGCTTTGCATAGCTTTGCATAGATTCTGTTTGTAGAAAGATATGTGAGTGTTCCTGGTGTATCTGCACTAAAAATAACCTGGCAGGAATAAGAGCAAGGATCCATGGAGTTTTCCAGCTGGAGTCTCATGGAACGGGAATTCCATTTGCAGTGCTGGATTTACATGTGCTCCATTTTTGGCGCAGCAACTGGGGAATAAAACACACTGCAGGATTTTTATTCATTTTTATTTTAAGCTTCTTCCTCCTGGTGTCGACGTTTCTTTCTGACAAGCTGCCTGTGGGTCCTGACAATTAAGTGTGTGTGTGTGTGTGTGTGTGTGTGTGTGTGGGTGTGTGTGTGTGTCCCCATTATCAGTGTGATCACTGGGTGTGTTCATGCATCAGAGCGTTATCAGTGGGATCGGTGTGTATGGATGGCGTCAGACGTAGATAAGCATTTTTTTTTTTTTTGGTTTTGTTTTGTTTTTAACTGTCAGGTATAGTCCGCCATGTGTCTGGCCATAGAGTGTAATAATCTGCCTCGTAATGAGTGTATACAGAATGAAGCAACGTCCATCTAGGACAGGACCGCAAGCTCCCTTTTGACCGTAAGAAACTTTTGACAGTGGGTTGCCAGATTGTTAAACACCCAGATAAAATTCTCAGCACAAGTAAATAAAATGTATATCAACTAATGTTTGCCTGCAGCTGGTCTAACCTATGACTGGTCAATAGGTTAGATGGAGGTTAGGCCTATTCCAAATTTTGTCCATCTGCCAAAGCCCATACTTTCCTGCGAAATCCACCCACAAACCACCCGATCTGGCAACACTGGCCATTAAAAGCATACATTGTATTGCTTTCATTTATTTTTATTTAAAAACAGTGAGCAGTTTTCACAGTATTGTGGCAATTTTTGTGCATGTCTGTATTCTTTTAAAGGAGCTGTTTGCCACAAATCATAAAATAATCAGCTACATTAAACTCATAATGCCAGAAAAACAACTAAAAATCAAACCACACATGTTCTGGCTGATTGTCGTTTGGGGTCCTCTGCGGTGTGTGCGCGTGCTTGTTTGTGTGTGCACACGTGTGTGTGTGTGAAGGAGTGACATGGTCTTAACCACTCGGGTGAGATGCTGTGGTTGGGTCAGTGTTTTTGCTGCAAAGCTACGGTGCCTCAGGCTGTTCAGAGAGGAGTGTTTGGTGCTGCTTTTTTGGGTGTTGACTTTCTGTTATTGTTTGCTGGGCGTCTGTGTGAAAGTGATCTGTGGGATATTTATTTCAGCGCAGTATTGCTCTCTCCCTGCTCGCTCGTAGCCAAACACGCTGACTATTGATTAACATTGTGCTGGAGTAAATGTGCCATTGATCGGCCACTTGGTTAAGCTCTCTCTCTCTCTCTCTCTCTCTCGCTCTCTCTCTCTCTCTCTCTCGTGCTCGCTCTCTCTCTCTCTCTCGTGCTCGCTCTCTCTCTCTCTCTCGTGCTCTCTCGCTCTCTCTCTCTCACACTCTCTCTTTCTCTCTTGTGCTCGCTCTCTCTCTCTCATGCTCTCTCTCTCTTGTGCTCTCTGTCTCTCGCTCTCTCTCTCTCTCTCTCTCGTGCTCGCTCTCTCTCTCTCTCTCTCTCTCTCTCTTGTGCTCGCTCTCTCTCTCTCTCTCTGTCTCTCCTTTTAGTCTTTTTCTCTCCCTTTTCCCTCTCTCCCCTCTGTTTCACTCTGTCTCTGAATCTCCTCTCTCCTTCTTCTCTGTCCCTTGTGCTCTCTCTGTGTCTCTTTCTACCTCTCTCTTTCTGTCTTTCTCCTCTGTACCCTTATCTCTCTTTCCTTCTCTCTTTCTGTCTCCCCCCTCTCTCTTACTTCCTCTTTCTCTTGTTCTTTCTTTCTCACTCAACACTAGGTGGAATAAAACGTATGGAAGTTGTTTGTGTATGAGGAGGTTCGGGGGGGTCTGAGGTTTTGTCACATCAGCAGTGATGTGTGTGTGACACACCTGGGATGTATGTGTGACCCCATGTCCTGACACTGTATGAAAACAAACGTGTGTGTGTTTCATAGAGACTGAAAAGAGCGCTTTTCGCGTTCTCGCTGGCTCCTGATGGCCTCATCCATCTCGGGCCTAATCGCCTAATTTCTGATTCTGTTAAAATGTCTCCCCCAAACCCAACTCATTTCATCATGTTCATTATTCAAAGGAACCGTTTTAATTACTGTTTTTCTTCCCAAGAAGGACGTTTAAAGTCACCCAGATTTATCCTCTGCCGAATGAGGTGGGTCAGAACTGAAAATACTCATAAAGCATGCCTCCTCATTATTGTCATATTTATCATTCAGAGCAGACAACATTCCGTGTGTGTGTGTGTGTGTGTGTGTGTGTGTGTGTGTGTGTGTGTGTGTGTGTGTGTGTGTGTGTGTGTGT
>JBBPCZ010000002.1:21527140-21537308 GCA_037974445.1 Brycinus macrolepidotus
GTGTGTGTGTGTGTGTGTGTGTGTGTGTGTGTGTGTGTGTGTGTGTGTGTGTGTGTGTGTGTGTGTGTGTGTGAGTTCACAAGCCAGGGCAGAGTAATTGCAGTGTGTAGGGCAGGCGTGCGTTGGAATAATGAGGAGTGACTGATGAATGACTGTGCTCTGTCTGTGCTGGCTCTTGGATATCACAAACGCTCGCGCGCACACACTCCTCCGGCCAGGTTTAACCCTCTAATGTTTATCCTTCATGTCACTGAATAAATGGCCCCATGTTCTGCTGTGCTCTGCTGCCATTCAGACACAGCACAGACATGGCTCCATGTCTCAGTGTGAGATAACACTTTACACTCCTAGTTTTGTGTGGGTGGGTGGGTGGGTTTGGGTGTGTGGGGGTGTGTGGTAAGGTGTAAGAATGCAATGTGATATATCAGGCTAAAGGTGTTAAATCTTCCAGTGCTGTGTATGTACACTACATGTCCCAAAAACATGTTGTCTCTTCGTTTAGTTAATTAATTCAGCTACTTTAAAGTGCACCTATTGCTGACACAGGTGTTCAGTTGCACACACAGACTAATTAATCTCCATTGTAAAGTATTGTCAGTAGAGCGGGATGGTCTGGGGCAGCTGCACAAACCTAAGGTCACCATGCCCAGTGCAAGTGTTCTGCTAGATTGATATAAAGCCCAGCAGCACTGGCCTGTAGAGCTGTGAAGCTGTGTTCTCTTGGGTGATGGAACACCACCCAATATCTCTGAGATGAGCTGGAGTTACATTTGTGATCCAGACTTAATCGCCCAACATCAGTACCTGACCTCACCAATGCTCCTGTGACTGAATGCAATCAAATTCTCACAGCAGTGTTCTAATATCTGCTGTACTCCCAGAAGAGTACATGCTGCTACTGCATCAAAGGGGGTTAAAATATTGGATGAGCAGGTGTCCACAAACTTTTGGACATGTAGTGCAGTCCTGTTTACAAGCAGTGAATATACGATTCAAAGAATCAAGTCATAGTGTGTTGTGAGGTCACCCCGTGTGAGTGTGTGTGTCTCTCTGTGTGCGTTCATTGACCTCTCCTCCTCACCTTTTCCCTGTAGAATTTACTCAGTCTGCTTGCTGAATGGTCAAAGCTTTATTTACCAAATGTTTGTTGACTCTACTGTGTAAGTAACACTCCGTGTGAGTGTGTGGGTATGTGAGACAGAAAGAAAGAGAGAGAGAGAAAGAGAACACCTATAGTCAGTGTCGTTACTATTGCATGATCTCAGGCAAATATCACACCATTGAGCTTTAGTAGACATTTACCAGTCAGACAATGGCACAAACAGAACAGGTCATTCAATGAATAGCACAAAGATTGAGCAGCAGCAGAGCTGGGGTTTTTTTTTTTCCCCCCTCCCATTTTCTTAGTCCCAGCTTCTGAAATAAATGTCACATTAGAAAGGCTGATTAATTTTGCTCAGACATTCCTTAACTGAAAGAACCGCTGACTTTGCTTTTGTCAGAAACCCTCCGCCCCATGTGAATATGTCTCTGTGTTTGTACAGGTGGACAGTGACACTATCTGGAATGAGATCCACTCGTCCAGCGCAGCTCGCCTGGCTGTTGGCTCTGTGGTGGAACTGGTGTTTAAGGTGGCATCTGGAGAGCTGAAGGTAAGACAATCATCATCCTCAGCTCTAGTACACAGAGGCTGTGAATAAACACAGAACAGTTTATCCTTTGGTCGCACACGGTTTTTTTGTTTTTTTGGGGGTTTTTTTTTTGTTGTTTTGTTTTCAGGTCAAGCATTTATGTTTGATATTTAGGTTACTTATGTATTCCAACAGTGAAACATTCATGATACGCATTAAGTCTTTTGCATCTTCTACCCCTCTTACATTTTAATTACATATGCAAATTGTTGCAGATGCTGACCTAAAAAATAAGGGCCAACTCTGTCATTAGATATAACGTAAAGTCTACTAGCAGATACTCTCGTATGCAAAGGTTTGAACAACCCCAGTCAATTGTAATTTTTTTAATGAAAATAAGTGCACATCTTCTACAGGGAACAATGTCTGTTATTTTCTGACTTGAGCATGACATATAAACTGTACTATAACGTTTGTGCAGGCTACATTTAATGTTATCCACCTTCTTGAGGAGTTAAGTTCCATCCACAGTGTCTGACACACCTGCTCCTCCTCATTAACTTCTCAGAAAGTCTTGAATGGCTGGACTAGATGCTGTAGTGGTAGATGAGGGGAGGACAGATGCAGGTTGGAAGGGAGTTCTGCAGTAGAGTAGACCTGCAGATTAGTGCTAGTGACTGCTGCTGTAGAGGATGTGTACTTGTTTTTACCTTATACCAAACAAAACATGAGGACACCCAAACCTTTATTTTATGTATATAGAAAACATTACAAATACTTAAAGCAAATGTAACTGACTGGTCTGTAGCAACACATTTTTCAGTCACAAAGGTTCAAACATTTGGTTTTGAAGAGACAAATCTGGTCTGTCTTTAGTACATTGACATTTATTTTGTGTTGGATCATGAAAAAGAAAAGTATCACTCAGTTCTTCAACATCACACAATTCCTTCTGGTTTACATATCACTGGACAAAATTTCAGGATAATGATTCCAAGCATTCTTCAAATTTGTGCCAAAATCATGTCCAGTCAAAAGAAACACAAAAAGTTTTGAGAATTATGTCCCGGCCTCCCCAGTCTCCAGATCTTTCTCCCACTGAGTTAGCAAATAACAAGCTGGACTGTCAAGTTCAAAATGATGATCCAGCAAATGAGATAGAGCTGTTTGCAGGCTTGAAAATGTGCTGGGAGGGTTTGGACACAAGTTATTTCCAAAAATTGCTGGAAATGATGTTGTGAAACAGTGCTACTATGATAAAGGCAAGGGGTCATTACATTGATGAAACTCGTAAATAAGCTTTCACATCCATTAAATTGCACTTACAGTGCATTTTGTTACATTACACTTCAAAACCAGTCAGTTACATTTGTTTTAAGTATTTCTAATGTTTTCTTGCAGTAAAAGCTTGAAAGAGCAGCTTATTGTTTATTTTATTTTATTTTATTTTTTATTATTTGAGGGTGGGCCAAATCTTCTGGCCTTTAGTACGTTTATATACACACTCTCACACGCACACACAATGGGCACACACACGCACACACAAATCGTGTGACTCTACTCAGTCATCCTCTCAACTCTAAAGGAAATGCCCTGGTAGCAACATAATCTCAAACAAACACAAACACTCCGGAAGTGTAACCTAACCTTGAGGAGAGCCTATGAATCTCAACACACACCTCCTCACACACTCACTCATCACACAGCATCCTCCCTCCTGCCAGGCATCACACTCTAAAATAGACATCCCCAGCGTCATGCTTCAGCCACAACCCTGCAGCCGAGCCCTGCGCACTAAAGACACCACTGAGAACCATCATAAAGGACAGTCTAAGGACTTCTTCCACTCTATCACTGTCTCTTCTGCTCACTCTCTATGTCTCTCTCGCTCTGCCCCCTCCTCTCTTTGTGTCTGACTGAAGTGAGATCCTCTGGAGTGAGGAAGGAAAACAGTGCAGTGCAGCTGCTTCAACATCATTAGGCTGGGGAGTCAGTGGAGAGTATGAGACCTGGGGTCAGGGCGCCATCGGTGGCTCACACTCTTCAGTATTTTCCAGTGTTCTTAAGGGGGCTAATGAGAGCGCAGTGACTCAGGCCTCAGCCGTATGAGTGGTCTTCAGGGACCACCGCACATGCTGAAGATGCATTCGCAATACGACAGTCCACTGAGCCGTTCACCCTAAATGGAAAAATGATTAACTCAGAGCTGTGCGTACAGCTTTTATAGTCAGAGGGGTCAGATTGGGGATAGAGAGAATGTTTTGTTTAGTTTTTTCTTTACATTCCTTTTTTACTTATATATATATATATATATATATATATGTGTGTGCCTGTGTATGTATGTTAATAAGCCTGTATGTATGTGCATGTGTGTAGGCTGGTCTCTGTACACTGTGTGGTGCCATAGCTAATGCAGATGTGTGTGATGCTGTGTGGTTACAGAACGGCTTTGCTGTGGTGCGGCCTCCAGGACACCATGCTGAGGAGAGCACACCCATGTGAGTCCCTCTGTTCAGTTCCTCTCATAGTTTGGCAGAAAACCACATTTTCATCATCATGACTGTACACTTTTTTTATGTTGATAGTGGTGTTCTTGATAACCCAATAGCTTTCTGTCAACATTAGCAGTAGTAGCATTTTTTGGCACATATTTTGTTATCCCTTTACTTATATATTATTATAAGATCTGTTTAAAATAGAGATTTCAGATAATACTACTACTATTAATAATACTAATACTAATACTACAGTTCTAAAAAGGTAATATTTTAAATTAGCATTCCCTCTGATTTGGATATTCAGTGCTGCCATGTACAAATGGTCTTTCAACCCAGGCAGAGCAGCAGCGCTATTGGACAAAGACATGAATCTATGTGTCAGTGTCCACTAAGGTTAGATTCTATGCACAATTTATTCGGCCCAGAAGATTGTGACATGAAATCACTGTTCTTTCTGAATTAGAGCTTTTATGTTTGACATGTACAGCATTTGAGCTTTGAATACCTGCACGTTAAGTGATCCGTATTACTGCTTTCCTCTCTCTTATAGAAACGCTTTCCCACTGAACTGGCCTCATTACATAAAGGTTAACAGGAATGATTGCTCCACAGATGCTGTGGAAAAAAAGGTTAAATAAGATGGCTGTTGCGATGCTGCGGTGTGTGAGAGCCAGGCCCAGCTGAGGCCGTATGTGTATTTCGCTCTCTCTTTTTGGTGTATGGGCTGGGGTCCAGGCCAGAGCTCTGCTCTCTTACTCTGAAGTAAAGCCAGAGCTCTGTGGGTGAATGGTGTCATTAGTGAAATGGTAGAATCCACTAGACCAGGGGGTCCACTTAACACACCACCATACACACCACACTACATGGCACACCAGCTGACATGCTTTCTCTTCCGACACTCGCTCACTTTCTCTCTCTTCTGTTTTTCTGGCCGTGTTCCATTATTGAAATAACAGGGGGTTCTGCTATTTCAACTCTGTGGCCATCGCAGCCAAGCTCCTCCAGCAGAGACTGAACGTCAGCAAGATCCTGATAGTTGACTGGGTGAGTGCTTTCTTGAAGACAGTCGACATTTCCTCTTTACTTACATGAATCTGAAAAATGAAGAGTAGCAAGTGTGAAAAATTGAGCTCACTGTGACCTACAGGGAGAAAAAACCCTTAACAGAGTGACTGTAGCCACTTCATATTACAGTATTATGGCAAGCTGTGGAAACAGCAGGATACCAGTAATATATAATAGTCTAGTTTTTATGTAGTAATACGTGTTTTTGGAGACTAAATGTGTAAAAATATGTCAAATGATTAAATAGATCAATCCTATTTGTCTGAGTAGTTAATAACAATCAAATTTGACCCTACAGAGATTTTTTTTTTAAAAAGTAGTGCAATTTTTGGAACAAGTTGTATAAGCAATTACCATGTCATTAGCACATTATTAATGTGTTGCATTTGATACAGCTAATATTAATATTTAAATATATTAAACATAATAAAAATGACTTATTGACACTCGTACAATAACTGTTTTTATTTACATTATCAGTTAACCTCAAGAAAATACAGTTCATAGTAGATCCAGGTGTAATTCCTAATCATGATATACAGATATCTGATTATTACTTTGTATCATGCCGGACCATAATCTAACATGAAAACTGAAAAACAGAAATAAAAGTACTTTTCAACAGCCATGCGTATAGACAGTGACTGGAACCTGGGGGCAACTGTATGTAGGTCAGTGCGTGTCCCTCTCCAGCCCGGCCTGTGGTGGCATGAAACGGGCTCTGTTGCACAGGAAGCTTACTGGCGTGATGGCGAGACTCCGTTGGGATCATTAGGGCCTCAGGATGCCTTTGAAATGCCCTTCATTTCCTCCTGTCTGTCACACACTGCTTTAGAAGGAGCACAGGCCATGACACACAGGGCCTCACATCAAAAGAGATGGGATGAGACAAAAAAGCTATTAAAGCTTACTGTTGCATTACAGTGAGCTCAGAACAAAAACTTTAGCACATTTTAATTTTGGCGAAAATATGCATCCGTGTGAAAGTGTTTTCCAGCCTAGCATCTGATTTCAACATTGTCTTAATGAATATGTATTTTTTCTTGTTCGTTCTATGAGTACATAGATGAGTACATAGATACATGCATGGTGCTTTTTTTTCCATCAGCAATAGGTCCGCGAGCTGTGTTTGTCTCTCTGCTGACAGGCAGACAGCTGGATAAATGTTGGTAAATGCTAACTGCTGAAACCACTGCCCTCCTCTAGGATGTTCACCATGGCAACGGGACCCAACAGGCTTTCTACAGTGACCCCAACATCTTATACCTTTCTCTGCATCGCTATGACGACGGGAACTTCTTCCCTGGCAGCGGAGCTCCCGATGAGGTCAGAAGCCGCAAACACTGCCGAGACGCCGAGTCATCGTGTCTCACACACCCAGTGGGGGGATGAAACTGCTGGCAGATTCACTATAAATGTCTATACACACGGAACCACAGACACTTAAGAGTTCTAGTTAGAACCAGTTAAAGGAAATGAATCCCTGCAGGGTTTAATTAATTAATTTCCATGCTGTGGTGGTTAAGCATCAGCTGGTCACATGTACAACTTCCCAAGAGACTTCAGCTGCTTCAAAGAGGTGCCATTGGTGTAACCCAGTCCATACTTTTTTGGCCTTTTTCACTATCCTGGTTAAGTTGTTCATCCCCCTCTGCTTTTATTGTGTACACCGAGCAATCAGAGTAATCTTACAACTTGACCACAGCTAGACTACCTCTGAACACAGGAGAACGCGTCAAATTGAAAGCATCATACTTTCTCAAGCTGCATATGTCTGTCTTTCTGTACCAGGTGGGCACAGGACCTGGTCTGGGCTTCAATGTGAACATGGCCTTCACTGGTGGCTTGGACCCTCCTATGGGCGACACAGAGTACCTGGCAGCCTTCAGGTAACAACCCGTCTCTCAGTGTCTTGTGTGTATTTCTTCCTTTACTGTGTTGTCCCTCCTCTGAGCTCACTCCTGCCACTGCCTGCTGAGCCCTCGGTATATTCATTTGAGCCTTGCATTATAGCCCATGGGGTGGGTATTATGAAGATATTTCACAAATTACATTGCATTACCCAATTCTTGTATTATGGGCAGCATGAGTGCTTCAGTATGCTGGATGTGTGTATTATGAAAAGACAGGTTTAGTCCAGTAAACAACAACCAGTGATGTTTACCAGTTGATTTTTTTTCTTCTGGTTCCTGTAATAATTGAATACAAAATAGATTATTTCTGCAAACAATTTGTCATTCCATATTGTCGCTGTTGGAACAAAACCTTGCATCTCAATTTTTGTTGTTTCTAATTTTTTGCATAATTCATTGTTGTCAAATTTTCATGATGAACAGACCGGTACAAATAGTCCAAAATAACTTATAATAAAAGTCCGTGTTCCATTAACTTACACTGAAAGTTAAGAATGTTTTTTTTTTTTCTCCTGTAAACTTTTCTGGAGGTATGAGGTTTTGTTCTGAAAGCGACAATATACGTATGAAAATAAATATAAATATACATATTCATCCAGTGTCATTCACAAAGGATTTCACAGCATAGTATTACTCTGCCAATGGGCAATAAAGCTAGAGAGCACCTCTGGAAGTTGTGTGCTGCAGTTTAAACCTAACATCTCATGATGCTTTGTTTCCCCATGTTACTGTATGCAAACCTTAGGCACAATATCAGCCAGACATCTACTAACCCTCCCGACCCCCGAGCTGCCTGCTGCTCCAACACTCAGAGACTATCAATGGCAGAGCTTTTAGTAAGCCTGTTAAGGCATCTCGGCAACTAACTACACATCGTAAATCTGAATTTCAAAGAAAGCGTAGTGCTACTGTGCTTAAATTGAAAGAGCCACACTTCATATAACCACTGCACCAACTTCATGCTGACAACTGAAGAGAATGTGGCAAAAAAAAAAAAAAAAAAAAACTTCTGCACAATCCCCACGATTTTCACAGGGATTTTAAGCATTTAGTGAATAGGAGCGAGTAGGCGGAAGAAAGGTTCTAAAACAATGTCTTGTAACAATTTGTTTAAGCGCTGCTCATCTGTTGGCCAGTCTCTTTTATCTGAGTGCAGAGGCCGCTGGGAGTCTTTGAGGATGTGCCAGTGGGGCTGAGCCCCATTAGCTCTGGTGTCTAGGCCTATTAATAACTCTATCCCCCCGGGGGCGTGAGCGCATGGCACATTCGAGACGCCCCTGGCCGGGCGCTTTGAAGCGGGAAATCCGCGCCCAACACATTCACTCTGATCCCGCAGGTAGACAGATGACAAACGGCCGACGGCGGGTCCACGATAAACCCAGATGATCTGTGCTCATCCCTTTCTTCACCTCCCTCCACTCCTCCTTCTTCATGCCCCAATCAGCCTTTCCTCCTGTCTGTCTGTCGCTGTAAATCTCTCCACGACTCTGATAAACAGCACAGGCCCGCTCCGGCACAGGCTCCGCACGCAGGGCCTAAGTGATGCCAGCTGCTTCAGCCCTGCCTCACCCACTGACCCCAAACCATCCCACCGCATCACCCACTGCCTCCTTCACCACTTAAGACAGTGGTACATACAAACAGGCATTTCGGCATACACGACATGCCTCACTGTTCACAACATGCACAAATGAATATTTAATTATAAACTAGACACCAAGAGGGCATATTCATTCATTTTTCACATGATTTAGGAAAAGCAAGAAGTTATTAAATGATAAGTAATATACTGCAACAGTACAACTTTACAACAAGTCTCCCTCTATAATGGATTTAGAAATGTTTTAAAATTTGATTATTATTAATGCTTATTAATAAAGTCATAAAGTCTTAAATGCATTAATATGTATTTATGACATAAATACATTAATGACACAAATAAATTGCTAGTCTACTTTTGTATAAATTCATTTATATTTATACTTGCAGTTACATTTTTATTCCACATTTATATTTTACTGTTTATTTATGAATTTAATTTTGATGTGCTTTTGGCCTGATTTAGCTTCTCTAGTTTGGTTTAGAGAACAATTTCTTCACTGATTTTCAGATATAAGGAATTCTGGGTTGTTTTATTATAAATTTAATCTAAATTAAATCTTAACATGTGTATTTTTTGTTAACATTTTGCTACAAAATATTTTGAAATCCTTTTCCCCATTTGCGCAGTGCCAGCTTCAGATTACAATCTATTTGTAGATGTATCTGATTTCAGACTTCTGAGCAGTTTACTTTTTTTAATCAAATTTTTATATTTCTAAAATAATGTATAAAATAAGAAAAAGAATGCACCTGAAAACATTGTTTTCGATAATATGCTTACATGTTTTTCATGTATTTTAATAACTGAATGAAAAAGATTTGTGGCAGCCCTCTACATTTAAACAAACAAACAAACAAATAAATAAATAAAAAAATAAAAACTTTGTCTGGCTGATAAGAACAAGCCTCAGAATGTACTTGATGTTAAGGGGAAAAAAGCCTACCATGCTCGCTCAACCTCTGTAGTGTTCAGATGATGTGCTGTGTTCAGGTGTACCCAGTATGTGCAGCTAGCAGTGTTACTGCACTCTGAGTGGTCCTGAGTGTGATGGAAGTGTAGGAGGGTGAAGCCCCGGTCAGCAGTAAGCAGTGATTTGATGTGTCTCTCTGCTCTCACACTCACAGGCCCGTTTCATGGAGCTAGGTGACTCAGAGTCATTCCTGCCAGCCGCCATTCAGAGCCCGGCACCGAGCCCCATACACCCAGCCCATTCATACTGATCACTGAACACTCTCTGATTCCATCTTCTCACATCTCCACTCATCTCCCTTCACCTCCTCCCCTCTGCTCTCCTCTCCTCTCCTCTTTTTTTCATCTTCTCACATCTCCACTCTTCTCCCTTCACCTCCTCCCCTCTGCTCTCCTCTCCTCTCCTCTCCTCTCATCTTCTCACATCTCCACTCTTCTCCCTTCACCTCCTCCCCTCTGCTCTCCTCTCCTCTCCTCTCCTCTCATCTT
>JBBPCZ010000002.1:21537408-21547920 GCA_037974445.1 Brycinus macrolepidotus
TGCTCTCCTCTCCTCTCCTCACATCTTCTCACATCTCCACTCTTCTCCCTTCACCTCCTCCCCTCTGCTCTCCTCTCCTCTCCTCACATCTTCTCACATCTCCACTCTTCTCCCTTCACCTCCTCCCCTCTGCTCTCCTCTCTTCTGCTCTTCTCTCCTCTCCTCACATCTCACATCTCCACTCATCTGCTCTCATCTCCTCTCCTCCTCTCTGCTCTCCTCTCATCTCCTCTCTTATTATCTTCTCTCTTCCTCTCTCCTCTCCTCTTTTCTCCTTTCTCCACCTCTCCTTTCCTTCCCTCTCTTTTATGGTCCTCTCGTCCTGCTCTCTTCTCTCTTTTCCTCCCCAATCCTTCCCTCATTTCCTCTTTCCTCTTCTGTCATTTTCTATTCTGTCCTCTCCTCATTACCTCTCCTCACTTCTTGTCCTTTCCCTTTTGTTGTCTTCTGTTTTCTGAGAAAACTGAGAACGTGTTGTAAGGGAGACGTTTTGAATTCGATAGCACAGTTGGTGCTGTTGGTTCACCAGACTCTACATTAACTTTCTTAACACCTCGGTAGGCCCAGCGGAGATTCGTGCCATATTGCATGTGTTAGTCAGAGTGTCCCAAACCACTGAAGAGTAGCACTTTGCTCCAGTCAGCAACAGCAACCTGATATGAGCCATTAGTGTAATCCAATTAGAACCTAGAATAAGTTTCAGAAGGTGGGGTTCACACAAATCCCTGTTCTCTCTCTCTGTCCAGAGTACCTTGCAGAAACTCCAATAACACAGCCACAGCATCTCAGCACTGCACAGATAGGTGTGCTCCTTCCACAAGCACACCTGATTCAACACACAAAGGGCTTGACAATTAACTGAAGCATTAAATCGCTGTTTGCCAACTTTTTAGTTCCAACTCAATGAGGGAAGACCCTCCCAAATCTTTATTTAGTCACCCCCACCCCCTCCTTTGCTCTCTCTCTCTGGCTCTCTCTCTCTCACTCATTCACTCGGGCCTCTCTGATCAATCCTACAGCACCGCACCATTCTCACAGCCTTGATTTATCTTTCCCCAAAGACTAGGGAGGGAGAGCACAGCAGTTCATATATCTTTTCTTTGTCTGTCTGTCTCTTCCTGCTCTCTTGCGTGCTCCTTCCTTTCCCTCTCTTTCCATCACCTACGCCTTAGCTTTTAATCTCTCTCTCTCTCTCTCTCTCTCTCTCTCTCTCTCTCTCTCTTTCTCCCTCTCCCTCTCCCTCTCCCTCCCCCTCTCCCTCTCCCTCCCTCTCCCTCTCTCTTTCTCTTTTTCTCTCTCTGCAGGGCAAATAATGCAGCATCAATTTAATGATAAAATCTGAATGGAGAAAATCTGTAGGCAACCAAAACAGAGGAAAGGATCAGATAAATAGAAAGCTCTTCTGGTGTAAACAAAAAACATCTCTCTCCCTCTGTTTCTCTCTCCACCCCTTTTCTCCCTTCATTTCTCTCTCATTCGTGTTTTGCGGGCCATGTGAGACAATGCGTGCCTTGCGGGCAGCACCTTCTTATTCAGGCACAGCCAGTGCCACGTTGCATTTGCAGGGGATCAAGCCTGAGATGAAGAAAGAAGGAGAAAAAAGATAAGAAAATTGGCTCTAATGAAAACCAGAAGCCCAGGCATTCTCGCCATGAACTTGGAAACAGAGAGGAGAATTGAAGTTAATTCAAACCAGCTCTCCGCAATGCCAGATGACAAGGCTTTGAAGTGTTTTTCCCCCTTCTTTTCCTTTTCGTTCTTTCTTGACTTTTTTTTGTACAGGGAGAGAGATTGGAAAAGCCTTTGAGCCTGACAGATAGCCCTGGATAGCATTAACCCTTTGTGAGTCCCACTGGTTTTACAAGCAGGGCCTGGTGTTACCCCAAACCACTGTTGGCATGCCTCATCTTAGGAATTAGGTAGAATTGCAAGGATGGATCATTTTTGGATAACTTGTGGTCCCCTGTCCTACTTGCAGCGTTCGCAATTTGTCTCAGTCCAATGCAGGGGAATCTGTACAGGCTTTTGCTAATTACCGGTCATAAATCCTGGGCAACTGTCTCCCATGATGCTTCTTAAAAAGGGAGACCGATGCTTGAGTCCTTTTACTTGCAAACATTTCCTCAACAAGACCTTTGGTGATGATAATTAAGGGAGGATTTAGAACACAGTTTTTTTGGGTGGAGTGCATGAGAGTGTAGTGAGAAGAAGATCTTGTGCATTTCATGTCAGTGTCTTATAAAGAAAAAGAACAGCTTTGCTTTCAAAGCGTGTATCTATTTGAAAGAGTTGTATTACGGGGAGAGGGTCAGTTACAGGTGGACCTGATTCCAAAGTATTCCTGTATGTATTTGAAAGAGTACGGTTGTACTCTCAAATAGGTCTGGCCTGTGTCTGGTGTAGCATAACTGTGTGCTCTAGATACAAATCCATGTGTTGTCTTTAAACAAGTGTTCCATCTCCACGCCCTTCCTCTAACTTAGTCCCGACTGCCCTGCCACCGCCTATGGAGGAGAAGAGTTGGAGAAAGTGATCACGATTTTATCTCTAGGATAGGACACTTGTGGGGCCTAGGTGAATTAAGGGGAGTGGGTCATGATTTATAGTTTGGCCAGGTTGTCTGAATCTCATGAGGTTCCATCTTGTGTCTCTGAGAAGATTTGACTTGACATTTCCCAGTAATGAGCCGTGCGTACACATGAGCTTGGCTTCAAACCATCAGTTGATCTCAAGAGCTTCTCAACTTTTTGGTTTCTTCTTAGATTTCTGGTACCTGTATTCATGCATTTAATTGCTCATCAGTCTTCAAATTATCCCTAGCAACTGATCAGAACTCACTGATTGGCCTGCCGGAAAAAAAGTCAGATTTATTCTTGTTTGATGTAATACTAGACTAAGTACTTGAAACAAAACATGCCAGGAACCACGGGGAGTTTATGTAGTTTACTTAGAACCTTCTGAGAAACAGAATCAAAGGTGCTTTTTTTTTTTACCTCCAGTGAAGGAGGCTGTTTTACACCAGTTGGAATGGATGGAAAAGGACCGGAAGGAAAACTTCTCATAGTTTTCTTAGAAGCTGTTGGGAAAGCATTTCGAAGGCCCCTGTTTTCCTGAGAAGAAGGATAGAATCGCCCTGGGGATTGTTGAGGTGTCTCATAGGTTTCTGAGAAACTCTTGCGGTACTAGAACTTGCACTGTAACCATGTAACTCTCAGTGGGTTTCCCTGTGCCAGAGGAACACAATGTGTACTTTCAGCAGTGCTGTTAGGGAGCTGGCCTGCAATAACCACTAAACACGCAGTGGGATGCTAACAGTTATTATTAATTCTGGCTCAGCAACAAGCTGGATGAAGACTGAAGAGGATTTCTAGTGTTTTCCTCTTGGCTTACACTCTAGTTAAGAAAGTTTGGGTATCATAGCCTATCCATATTCGTTTGTAGGTGCGGTAACTCTTAACAAAAATAAATGGGCAGTTCAGGAGCCTTGTAACTTCCTCTGTTCTTAATTAAACTTTGCTAGTGTTGTGCTATGGTTTTAAACAGATTTAAAGCAGCAGCACCACCCCCTCTTAGTTTCTAGTGTGAAACCCTTACCCCTTGGGCAGGGGCTTATTAAGATCCTGTGAGGGAGCTGACTGTGCGGTGGGCAGGATGGAGGATTGTGTTCCAGGCTGATGAGGGGGTCTGGGTGAACGCTTAGTGATTATTAAGGGCCGCTCTCTTTGGCTTTACGAGGCATGCTTTCTTTTTTATTAGCCTGCTCTTCAAGATTTGAGGTTTTGAGAAGAAAAGGTGCACTTCCAGGTGCACTTACACAGATACCACAATTCTGTGTGCAAGAGTGTGCGTTTTTACACTCAATGTTAAAATTAATGATTTTTTTAGAATGCTCAGTATTCCGATAAGCAACCTTTCCTTTCTCCATATTCCACCAACGTCCTGGCAAGCTGTCTCTCCAAAGATCTCACACAAGTCTGTTTCTCTGCTCCCATGGAAAAGATTACACATGGGCCTCAGGCCCAGGTTAGGACCCACAGAGATGAGCGTGGAGAAAAGGGGTTATGAGAGGGCCACCAGTGCTTGGAGCCTGTGAGGTGTGAGGAGCATGTGAGGCTTCTGAGGGGTCACAGTCTTCTTTTATTTGTATTTATTGCATATCTGTGTGGTCCAGACTATGAATCATACCCTCTCTGTTCAGTCCGATTTGCTTAGAAATCAGAAATCGCATCGTAATGGCAAAAGTCGGCAGTCTGTAGAGACTTGTTTGGATGGCTTCTACTCTGTGGGCTGTAAATCTCACCATCTGTAACCTAATTAGCCATGCTCTTTTCTTCATCTCAGCATAGACATACAAGAGTGTATTTATCGTATTTTTTTGCGTAAATATGACCTAAAACAACAGACTTTCAGCCCAAATGAGACCAAAATGTTATTCTTGGTCTTTTTGTGGAAAATGGTTTAAATGATAAAGCAATCCACAGTTTATGTAACAAAAGAGGAAATTCAACCTCTGTTACCTTCCTGAGGAGTGGTCAGCCAACCAACGAATGAGAGTAAGACATGTAATAGTCCTCAAGGTCACAAATGAACCCAGGATAACATCTAAGTAACTAAAGGTGTCTCTCACATTGGCTAATGTTAATGTTCATGAGTCCTTGCTCCTGACTGGAGCAACTTTTTAAGCACTGGCCCTATTTTTGGAAGGTCAGGAGTTTGTGTGTTTGATTCCCAGTGGTGTTGCAGACATCTGTGGCTGGGAGTCCAAGAGAGCACAATTGGCTTTGCTCCTTCTGGGTAGGATGACTGAACAGTATTGGCAGTCATTGCTCTCCTCAAAGTGTGTTAGGCTGTCCAATGATGGTGTTAGCCGCAGTTGGAAAAGTTGCAGTGGCGTGCTTCGCATAGCTCAGAGGAAGCACATGCTAGCCTTCACCCACTGTTGATGGTATTCCATGATAATGGATGTCCCATCTAGTGACTGGAATTGGAGACAACTAAATTGGGCAGAAAATCAGAAAAAAGCCATCCTCCGTCGAGAGAACACTGAACCAACAAAGGTGTATATGGCAATGTTGCAAGGAGAAAGCCACTGCTCTCCATAAAGAACACTGCGGCCGGGCTACAGTTTGCTTAAGACCACATTTATATGTACAAGCCAGGGACTGTACATATAAATGTTTTGTTTAGTTGAGAAGTGAACTATTTGGAGAAGGAAAAATGCTGCATTCCAGCATAAGAACCTTCACATCTGTGAAATGTGGTGGTGGTAGTGTCATGGTTTGGCCTGTTTAGCTGCATCTGGGCCAGGACAGCTTGCCAGCATTGATGGAACAATATATTCTTAAATAATACCTAATTATTCTAGTCATTAATAATACCTAGTCATTATAGGTATAACCTAATACTGGTTAAAAAAGAATAAAGTTAATTATTTAGAATGGTCACGTCAAAGTCTTGACCTTAATTCAGTAGAAATGTTAAGGAAGAACCTGAACTGAGATCATCTGAGGAAACCCATCAGCATTCCAGAGTTGAAGATGTTCTATATGCCGGTGGGCAGGGCTGAATAATAGTTACTGGAAATGATTAGTTCCAGGAACCACATAATGGAATACCAATATTTCCTTGCTTTTGAGAAATAAGAGTTTGATGTGTTATGTAAGCTTTGTGAAAGTTTTAAAACACAATTCTGTCTCCAGTCCATTCAGTACATACACTGAAACTAAACTGCAAAAATCAGCCTGCATTGAACACATTTGTATGTGACTGCCTATACATTTTGCAGCAGTTTAGTCTGCCTATTCTTGTCGAAATGATAAGGAGTGTTGTTGCTGTAGACAGAGTTTTTTGGGGAGGAAGATGTGGGGGGAAAATTCCTAATTGTCGTGCTGTTCTTGGTTTTTAGGAAGCAAAAGTGTCATTGCAGCCTTTTAAAACAGTAACTAAAGTTCATGTCATTCCAGACGAGGCACTAGGCAGCCAGTTAGAACATTGACTATTTAAATATCAAGATTAAAGGCCCAGTAATTAAAAAAATGTTTAATAATGATCGATAAATAATCAAGTAAAAATAAATGATGCAAAACTAAAGTTGTAAGTGGATTTTGAGGGGCGGAAAGTTAAAGACAACAATAGTGTAGAATATGGGCCCTTCAATGCAGACTTTCCGGGCGCAGCACCGATAAGTCATGCGGTAGCTTTTTGACGGTTCAGTGGGGGGTCCCCACTGGGGAATGCGATGATGTGAGCAGTTTTGACATGCGCATGGCGCTGGCGCGTCTCACTTAACATCAAAGCAATGCAAGGGGGATTGATGGGGGGTGGCGGGGGGGACCCTGGCCCAGTGCCCATCCCACTGTTGGCGCGTTCCAGTTCTCGGCTCCGGGTTTGTGGCAACCATCGCTGTGCCTGTGGCCCTCGTGTAAAGCACTGAGGCTTTCATGTGTCCCAGGCTAGACGCAGGAGAGACACGGGCAGACTTTGCTGTGGTCAGGCCGCCTCTGTTGCTGGCAGGTTGGGAGGCCACAGAAGTGAGGCGTCACCTGCAGCGGAAAGTCTGACTCTGACTGAGGGAGAGCGGCTTTTCTACGTGCTAATGAATAAGCATTCCTCTTTATTAGAACCCTGGATCTAAAAAGTGACCTTAAACCTCACTCAATGTGAGACCAGTCATCACTTTTTTCTGAGCAGCTGTGGAGGGACTTTCCTTCATCCTGTTCGCTCTTATGTTTAGCCACATTTCAGCAGACCACAGCATGTAATAACGAGAGTCACTGTTGATTGTGAAAATATTATTGAGCATTTTTGGCTTGTTTTGGATGCTTCCAACATTAACGACGGTGTTGCTGTGACCCACGCTTCAGAAAACAACTACTCCAGACTTACCACCACACTCGGCATGCTCTCAGAGGCAAAACCACTGGTGAGACTGGCACTTGCTGTCTTGGTCTTATTCTCTGTCCTAATTTCTGCCTACAGTACCAGCCAAAGGTTAGGACACCCTGGCTTGGATGTAGGTATTTTTTTGTTTCTGAAAAAGGTGTTTTGTCTTAAAGCTTATGCACAAATCCTGTAAAGCTAATGGGTAAGTTTGAATTCCAATAACAAAATTTTAATGCCTTTTTTTTTTAATCCCCCACTATCAAGTCATTTTGACCTGTCCAGGGTGTTTTTGTGCCTTTAGCCTTATGAGCACTAAAATAGGCCCAAGAAACCCCTGCAAACCTAGTTAGGATAGGTGGCTCAGACACCATTAAGTTCCCAGAATATATATCTTTAGCATATCTTTAGCAAACTGGCTCCTGATGAAGCTGATAGTGTGTATAGTGTACAAAGCAGCATAATGACAATAGCAGCCATGCTTTGAAGATATATTAGGCGACATTTCAGTTTATGTATGAATCCATATTTAAAAATGAGAAAATGAATTCTGTGAGTATGTGTCTAAATGTTTGAACGAGACTGTGTCTTTCTGTCACACTCTTCCTGAATACCAAATTTATAAAGAATATATACACACTTTTCTTGTTTTCCTGCCGCAAACATCACTCTGAATTCAGGTAGGACAGTGCAGGTGCTGGACGATATTAAAATATGTGGTCATTGTGGAAAGCCTGTAATTGTGGTGATGTGGCAGAGGAGAGGAGGGAAAGACTGAAGCTTGCCTGGGCTGCTGCTGTCCCAGGCTCTGGGCCCCAGGCCCACCCACAGTATACAAGTACTATGGTCCTGAAGTCAGCTAAGTACAGCTACCAACATCTACCGCAGAATGGGTAGCGCTCACCACTACAGCTAACACATACACTGACAGCTACACTAGAAAAGCATGCTAAAAAAAGAATCTGAGAAACTTTGACATGGGCCAAATTGTGTTGGCTAAACAGCCATCAGAGCATCTCTTCAGGGGGCCTCCAAGTATGTAGAGGTTAGGACCAAGGCAGAGGAATTGATCCAAGGCGGGCATGCCACAGAAGAGGTACTGTAGCGCAATTGCTTTATATCATCATGTGGATGTTGGGTGTGCATCACTTACCTAGGGAAGAGATGGCACCAGGATGCACCAGGCAAGTCGGTGGAGGCAGTGTGGTGCTCTGGACAGTGATCTCCTGGGAAACCTTCCTGTGGTTGTTATTTTGACATGTACCACCTATCTAAACATTGCTGCAGATCAAATATACCCCTTCATGGCAATGGTTTCCTTATTGGCAGTGGCCTCTTCCATCAGGATGATGCACACTGCAAAAATGTTCATTTACGTACAACAGGTTGGAGTTTGCCCTTTTGTTTTTGTTTGTTTGTTTGTTTGTTTGTTTTTTAGTTTGTATTGATGCCAAGAAACTAAAATACAGCCTTCTTATTTTCTTTCCACAAAACAAGACCGTTCACACAGCAGTTCACGCATTGATCTAAATCCGCCAGTCCGACAGAAATTCTCTGCTTGTTTCAGTGAGCTATGAGACGTAATTAACCTTATTTTTCGACTACTGCTAGACATTATTTGGAAACTGCTATGAAATCAATATATAAATTGTAAGAATGTCTAATCAAAGTCTAGCCCTCAGCTGTGAGTTAAGCGTGTTTGCGCTGTGTGCTGTTGCGGCGCAAGATTTGTTGCGTCAAGTCATTATGAAGCACAATGGGGACGAGGCGGTGTGTTGTTGGTGTAGGATACGTCATGCTTTAAGAATATGCTGAGTGCTGTGCTGGATATTTGCAGCCTGACCCCAGCTGTGGTGTTTGCGGACAGGCTGTGGAGGACCATCTGTGGAAGACCTGCCCACATCTTAAGGAAAGCAACACAAAGTCAGCCTATAATCTGCCTACACCTACACTGGAGCGGGAAGCTGCTGTCCTCCAGCCAGATCCTCAGAGAGAAACTCCAACTGCAGCCCCGGCAGCCCCACCAAGCCCAGCCAGATCCAGTTCCTCCCCAGCT
This sequence comes from Brycinus macrolepidotus, assembly GCA_037974445.1. Classification (NCBI taxonomy): domain Eukaryota; kingdom Metazoa; phylum Chordata; class Actinopteri; order Characiformes; family Alestidae; genus Brycinus; species Brycinus macrolepidotus. The sequence goes on from JBBPCZ010000002.1 coordinate 21,546,344, forward strand.
GCAGCGCCGACTCAAACGCAGCATCTTAATGGAGCTTAATATAGCCTCCCAGCTGGGTGTGCTTCAGTAATGCTGGAGGCGGCCAGCCGAAGTTTATAGCCATAAGCTCAGCCATGATATCCTCCCACCCAGTGATGAGCATATCTCATGCTGATATGTGCTCTGATAACCCTTCAACAGCTTGATGAGGTTCACCATGCTTCACAGTGTCAGCATGTTTGCTTTTGTCTTTGTGTCTTCTATAGTGTGTGGAGTATGCATTTTATTGAAAGTGCTGAAGCAAAAGAACGTCGATGGAAGTGTGTTTTTAAGGCTGTACCCTCACTCCAGCCATGCTGGAGTATGTTGTAACGCTGTACCCTCACCCCAGCCATGCTGTCATTGGGTCAGTGCTGCGCGTCAGGCTGGAAGAGTTGTGGAACTGTGCACTGTGGCGGCTCTGGGCTGGGAATCATAGCCTCACCACAAAATGGGCCGTTAAACCCACAGTCCTTCTATGAATCACACATTCAGTCTGGGCATGTTGCTTGGACTCTTTTCTTTTCTTTTTTTTTCCTTTCTGAACATGAGTGTGTGTAAGCTTGCCTGCATGTAGCAGTGTGTTGATATCTCTTCACTCAATGGTCTTCCTAAAAGAAGAACTCATTGTCTTTCGACTGAAAGTGTAAAGTTGCAGACGTGCTGAGCTATCCATTGACAACATGTCAGCAGTTAAAAAGATGAGGTGGAACTTCATGTGACTCAGAGGAAGCTAGTGGGCAGAAACGGATTTCACTGAAATTGGGGAGAAAATTGGGTAGAAACAAACAGATAAAATTCTCAGATTTTTACATGAGAACAAAAATGGGTTGACACATCAGTAAAGTGAGCACCCATTTTTGCCCAAAAATAAAATTCTCCCATTTCAAATGTTAACATCAAAATAAGGAAGCTTAGTATTTTGTTCATTTTTTATTTTGTTTATATATCGTCACAAATATTGACTGATTCTTGTTTGTCTTTTCTGCAGAACGGTGGTGATGCCCATTGCTAATGAGTTTGCTCCGGACGTTGTGCTGGTTTCATCGGGTTTTGACGCTGTGGAGGGCCATCCGTCGCCACTGGGGGGATACAAACTCACAGCCAAGTGTGAGTGTTCAAGTAGTGCTGATCTTTTTCTTTCCTTTGCTTAGACACATTCTCCCCACAACACACAGCCTTCCCACTCCTCCCACACTCCAGGCTTCAGCACAACATTACAAAACCATTAGTCATTATTATGGAAAGCTTTTTCAGCCCACCCTCTCTCTCTCTCTCTCTCTCTTACTCACTCACTCTTTCTTTCTGCCTATCTTGACATTTACAGTAGCAAACACACACTCTTACCTTTACTCCCATCCAGATTTCAGGACTGTGAAAGTGCACTCAGATACATAAATAATCACAAGCTTATACACACACACACACACACAGTATTTGTCAAGTCTGTGACTTCAAATATAAATCCAGTGAGTCTGGTGTTTTTTTTTTTGGTGTGTGTGTGTGTGTGTGTGTGTGTGTGTGTGTGTGTGTGTGTGTGTGTGTGTGTGTGTGTGTGT
>JBBPCZ010000002.1:21587889-21602863 GCA_037974445.1 Brycinus macrolepidotus
CACACACACACACACACACACACACACACACACACACAACTTTTCCTAGTTTACAGTGCATCTGAAATTAATACTGGTTCAAAAGTGACCTCCTATAGGCTTAACTGGGGCATAAAACTGTAATAAGTATGAGCTTTAAAACTGTTTCATAAAACTGCAAGCACAAAACAGCTCCACCGCATCAATCCCTCAGGTTACTGTGTGAGTTCTGAGTGAATGTATTAACATATTAAACTAAATTATTATATTATATTATATTATATTATATTATATTATTTTATATTATATTATTAATTTGATTACCTGTGTTCCTCTGCCTGAGAGGGAGAAAACATAATATGCTAAAATGCAGTGTAAAACCAAGAACATAAAAACAACATTTGATCATGGATAAGTGAATAACCTTGGCTGTTCTCTGTTCTTTATCATTAGATGGAAATGATAGCACTTCTTTTGCAGGATGCTCCATTGGTGCATATTGGTGTATTAATGTTTTAAAACTGTTCTTGCTGTCTTATTCTTTGACTAATAGAAGCTTATATGAGATTTTTTTTTTGCATTAAGATGCATGAAGATGGAAATTCATCTCAGGAATTCTTTTAAAACCCAGGGATTTTGAGAAAAAAGTAAAAATTCAAAGTTATAAATCTTTGTAAATCTCTGTCTTACCCATGAGATATAATACTTTGGGCAAAGCCGCTGTTTGGTAATAGAACTCCGCACTGAGGGGTTGTACATGGTTGTTCAGGAATTATAGTTGGACACAACAGACAGAGGTTTTTCAAAGAGGAATTTTAGATAATCAGCACTGGCAGTGTCATTTGAAAGCTGCTTCTAATCTGTGAAGAAGAAAACACATCAGACATCATCTGTGCTATATGAAACTGCCTTATAGAGCCAGATCACACTACACCATGCTTATATTCTAACCAGCAATTAAACTGTGGGTAGACTCTTTGGAACATCATAGGGATCATTCACAGCCTCTTAATTGTTTTTTGATCCTTTAAAATGGTTCAAAAGACTCAGTCAAAACATTTTTTAAAATCGGCACTTGTGAGTGTGCGATTTTCATCACAGTTCTTACAGGACTGGATAAGTACTGCATGTTTCGGATGCTCTGGCTAAGGTTCCACCACAGTTGGCTTGTTCACCGGTTATGGTTCACAGTGGATTTGATCTGTGTCTTTATTTGATATTGACAGATATTAAGGTATATCTCACGTGTCTGTATTGCGACAGTTTCTTTCAGTTTGCTTCTAAAATTCAACTTAATGCCATCTTTAACTTATCTGTGTCTACAGCAAGTGAATAGTAATGAATGACTTCTGTCTGGCTGTCTTTTTAAGGCACCTCAACACAGAATCACAAATCAGCTGAAGTTAAACATCATCTGTTCTCGTATCCTTTGAAAGAAGGTGAGGCCTCTTTCCTCCCTGCCTGCATTCTCTCCTATCAGCCCCTTCGCTTCAGATAGACTCCATATGGCTATAGCAGCGCAGTGCGGCCCCTTTAGAACATGAGCTTGTGAGGGCAGGTATAATACCATGCACATTTCCCAGCAGACCCTGGTAGACGCTCTTCTGGTGCTGCCTGGGCTCTAGAGATGACCCACATCAGATCAAAGATGTGCAATGCCATATTTCACTCTGCTAAGATGACGCGTTTATATCTCCCTGACACCTCCAAATCAGCTCCACATGGCCTGGAACTCTTTAATAAGCTGAAATCCTTTCTGCAGAGGCCTCTCATATGCATTGGCAGAGGGTCACTTGTGGCTGCTTTTAGACTGCAATAAATAGAAAGGAAAGGAGGTGCAAATGCCTGTAGGGGTAAAAAAAAAAAATTGAGAAGTGTGACAGGCTTTGTGTGGCTCTGGCACATCATGGGATTTTAATAGAAGTTTGCTTGTACAATTAAAAACCTGGAGAGATGATGGAAGCAAGCACCAGACCGAGGTATGATGCTGGTTATGAAGGTCATATGAAGAATCATGGAGGAGATGATTTGTAGGATGTGCTTTATGATCTGAGTGACTTTACAGTCCAGATGCATGGCATGATTGGTTGCGCCTTGGTCCAGCATATAAGATTATGCAGCCTACGCCAGACGATCTCAGCAAGTTGATCCTAAGTAAAGTCAGATGTACACAGTGTGTGTTTGCGCCTCTCACATTTGTTGTGTAGGTGCGCGTCCTCATGTCCCTGAGCCTCAGCGAGCGTATGCATACAATATGTGCTTTAAACTAAGACGAACAGAAGATGTTCTGCAGGGAAAAAGGGCGCAGCTGTTTTTCATTGGCATTACTGTTGCTTCCATTAGTACTAGTGCCATCAGCTTCAACAAGACTACTGCTGCTGCTACTGGATGCTCTATGACACTCACCTGTTTCAGGACAGTGACGAAACCTACAGAAAATGCCTGAAAAAAAAAATCTGTCGGTTCTCCACTGCAACACGCGTCATGTCCACTCTCCTCTTTTCTTTTTCACAAGTAGCTGAGTGTCAACAAGTGCTTTGTTCCACAGGCTGTAGAGATGGTGTGAATATGACACTCTGTGGTGAACCAGGAGTGCAAACATGTTCCATCAAACATCTCTGTTTGGATACATAATCTCCTCATTTGCACCCTCTGCCTCAGAGAAGGGAAGGAGCCCAGTGACGCCCACTGATATTTAGTAGCACTTGCTTACTCATAACTAATCTTTACCCAAGGAAATTGCTGTCTATTGACTCGCTATTGAACTCTCAAAAGAAGGTGTGATGCAGGCTTTACCACTGACTCTCCTTCTTAGTAGGAGTCTAATAGGAACAGTAGGTGCTTTCCAATTGCCCTGGTAGTTCCCTGAAAAAGAGGACTACATAGGGAAGTTCAGATATTTTAGGGGAGATTCCAAATCACTGGGAGTGAAAATGTTCCTCTGGAAGGGAGCTTAAAACGTCTAAGGAGTAGTGAACAATGGTTTATCCCTTCATCTGTCACTGCCTGTCTTTTCAAAAGCGTGTCACCTTGTGTTGGATGGTGGTGGGCATTCTAAATGGAGTTATTTAATCAGCTACACTTTCCTTAAGCTGGATTCCATAGTCAGTGTGTAGGGGATAAAAGGGCACTGGTTAGGAACCCTGTGGAATGTTATGAAGTGGGAAAATAAGTGGAAAGTATAGAAATTTGTCAAAATGATCAAAAACAGAGAAAAGACAACAAACTATTCCATGCACTGAAAATTCTGGTTTACTTGATTACAATTTCTTGATTAAATTATACAGGTTTAGGGGAACCTGCTCATCCAATGTTTCTTCTGAAATTGAGGGTACTGGTAAGAAGTTTGTCCCTCCTTTGCTACAGTAAGAGGCCTTTACATCAGATGTTGGAAGACTGCTATGAGAATTGGATTATCTTTTATTCAGGCACAAGAGCAACAGTGGGATCCCACTGCCATACAGCCCAGTGCTGGGGGGCTTTTCCCCACTAGCTGGTCATGGTGACCATAGGCCTACGTGTGGCTGCTCCAGAGTGTCCCATTCTATTGGCAATAGTTTTCTATTGAAGTTATACAAGCTGTGTGTGTGTAGCTGTGTTAACCTATTGCAACCTGTGCCTGTCAGGGGACTTTATGTATGCTTCAGTGCCAATGTGGCTAGGAATAACTATGGATATAAGGATAAATTATTCATGCAAATGTGCCTGTGCTCTAAGGGAATGGCTTATTCTTACATCTACATGCCTTCATTTTCTTTGTTAACCCTGATGACAAGGTGTTTCTGAAATCGCATTAGGGGCCCTTCATAAATGTTTCATTAGGGAGTGTGTAACAGCTTGAAGCATTTAGGTTTGTTTAATATGATGCAGATTTCACCCGCTCTGTCTCCTGTCAGGGCTGGATCTGGGGGCTTTGCATGGCCTCTCTCCGGGGTGCCAGGGGCCTCCAGAATGCTGCTACTTGCTTTGATTTCAGCTGAGGTGAAGCAAATGGGCCAGAACGCTTCCATCACACACAATGGATTGGGCTCTGACAGGCCAAGCCTGCAATGCTTTAATAAGCGTGCAAAAAGAAAAATGACAAAAACATGTGAAAGATGGTTCCTCAACCAATGCCTCATTTACATATATCTGTGTTTAAAACCACAGATTTCCGACATACGCAAAGCAAACAGGACTACTTTCAGAAGAGTGTAAGAAAAGCGATATCTGGTGGCTGTTTCCAATAGTTTTCCTCAAGGAAATCCCACTTTCCAACACAACAGGACTCTTTCAGCAGGTCGACCACAGTAGCCACATCTGTACTGCACAAATGAAAAGACACGCCTATCCTTTCTCACTGCAGGTTATCCTACACCTACAGAAGGAGACTTCTGTTCACCCAGTAGTGTCCATGTGTAAAATATTCTTTTGTCCATATGTTCTCAGAGTTTGCCTGAGCAAATTCTGGAGACTTTGGGGTTTTTTTATGAATTAAATTGTAGGCTACAAAGTAAGTTTTTTTTGGTCAATTATCATATTAAATGCCATCTTTTGGTAAAAGGGAACTAGCAATGACAGAAACTAGAGTGACAATCAAATATTTCGACTGTCGAAGCAATGATTTTAAACACTGTTGTGAACACAGATTTCTTAAATTGAGCAAGGACTGATTTGTGCCTGTGGAGCCTATTCATACAATAATACTGAATACAATGTCTTATTTTTGTGCATGAACTGACCCAACCCTGAAATTAACGGCTGAACCTTAGAACTTTAAAACTGAGAATTTTGTCATTGTTGGCAATTGCAGAACATTTTTGTGCAAATGTTTGTGTGTGAGAGAGAGAGGGAGAGCAACTGACAGACAGACAGACAGAGGGGCAGAGAGAAAGACAGAGCAAGAGAGACAGAAACAGAAAGAGAGGGAGAAGACAGACAGAGAGGGGGAAAGAGGAACAGTGAAGAGGGATTGAGACAGAAAGAGAGAGAGAAAGAGGGACAGACAGACAGAGGGTGGAGAGAGAGAGAGAGAGAGAGTGTGTGTGTGTGTGTGTGTGTGTGTGTGTGTGACAGAGAGAAAAAGAAAGGAAGGAAACCAGACAGGGAGAGGGAGAGCTGAACAGTGAGCTAAATGTATTCTGTACACATTCTGTGGCATTTTTCATCATCACACAATGTATTTGAAGGATATGAATGCGTAAATAAATTCACTCCCAGCTGTCCGTCTTTTCACATATTTGAAAACGTTTGTGCCATATTCATTTACTGTTATATAAATCACATTTCAGCAAATTCTGTCCTAAAGGCACACCGTGTAATATTTTTGTGTTCTAGGTTGCTGAAATATGAGTTCTGCTGTGATCTGAAGGGCATTTTTTCAACTTAAAATTTCATGGGAAATTTAACTTATACTTTGGAAGAGTGGGCTGCTGGTCTGCAGCTAATTACTGCAGCAAGTGTGCCGACAGCTTCCTCTACTCTCACACAGCCTTTCTGAACAAACAGTGCAGTTTAATGAGAGGTGCACTTGTGACCCTGGTGCCAAGGTTACTTTCAGGCTCACAGGGCTGTGAGGGCCCAGGTGGCCTGCTCCACCACCCCGGCCCCGGGCAAATACGGCCTGTTTACCCTGCTGATTAGCCAAGCTCAAGACAACAATAGAGTCATGATTGGTGTAAACACAAGCAGGACATTTACAGTGAAGTGTAAGTCTAAGGTAAAATTCAAGGGCCCTAACAAGGAGCATCAGCAGCACTACACAGATTTCTGCACTTGTTAACACAGATTAAAACAAGAGGTTTTGCTTTTGGTTCTGATCTTATGTATGTCTTTCAGATCTTCTAATCTTTCCAATCTTCTCATCTCCTGGCGAACATTTTTAGTCTTTTTCTGACATGATGCAAACTGCTTCAGACAAGTTCCCATCTAGCAAAAATAGAATTTACAGCTAATGTTGGTGTGCAAAGGTAATTTTTTAATCAGTAAATAAATTATTTGTATGAGAAATTGTTTAAATATATCTGTTGTCTAGAAGCAAATAACCTGCCACAATCTACCATAGCAAGCAAAGTGTGAAGTCACTACTTATTGTTTTCAATGTTTGTTTGTTTAGCATATGTAAATTCTTACTCATTTAACACACACATTGTATGCAATGGATAGAAATCCATTCTATACAGTTCTGTCAGCATATTACATATATTTAGAAAATAAAAGCCAGTTCTAAAGATCTGACGACTCTTTTCGCCAAGGCTTTACCAAGGATTTTGTTGAAAAGAACTGTTTGTTGAGCAAAACATTACTTCTCAGTGTTGCACCATCATAACATGGTTGCATTATATAAATTCTATGAATAAAATCCTTTAAAGCATTGTTCGTTTGCATCCAGTGGAGAATTGTATGTTTATATTCAAATATTTCTAACAAATAACAGCAGCAGCAGCAACAACACATAATAACAATAACAACAACAACAACAACAATAATAATAATGGGTTAAATGCAGAGAAAGAATTTCACATTGTTCACACTGTGCTGTGGTGTGTTCACATGTGATTATAAGGGGCCACTTTATTATTATTATTATAATAATAATAATAATTATTATTATTATTATTATTATTACTACTACTACTACTACTATTACTACTACTACTACTACTACTAATAATAATAATAATAATAATAATAATAATAACCAGTGCCACTTTTAAAGATGACTCCTATTATGTGTGTAACAGAGGGCAGAGAACAGTATGTTGCATGTCTATGTTCAGTATATCAATGCACAGACAGGACTGTCGTGTAAAATACACTGCTTAAAGCATCATTCTGAAACAATGCTTGACAATAAAGTAAGCTTTACACAGAAACAAAAAGGGATTCCATTTAACACGCCACATAGATTCTTGATTCCATCAGAATAATTAAAGGTTTCTCAACACAGGAAAGGCTGTGATTTCAGCTGGGTGAGTAATATTCCTGTAATTATTCTCAAAATAATTCAAACAGAGGTCTGGGTAGAGCATGTTGATAATATAAACGATTTGTTAAAGAGAAAAGCATGTTCTAATGACAACCTTTTGTGTGTTTTACAGCAAGGCCTTGAATAAGAAAGAACACATCAGTTCGTTTTCACAGTATGGAGATAAATCAGTGTACCTCATAAATGAAGTGTGCAGCAGATTTCAGTTATCAGTTCACCAATCAGCCTAATCGATCAGAAACTATTATGAATTATTCAGTTTTAGGTCTAAAATAAAAATGCTAAAGCTCCAAAGTGAGAGGTCTGACCTATCATAAGACCGTACAGATGCAGCTATCAATCAGTTTGGCATCAAGATGGTAAAAGGAAAAGATCTAAGTGGGCTTCAGCCACAAAACTGGTCTGGCTAGTGTTTCAGTAGATTCAGTGAGTAAAGTGACATTTTGGTTTTTAGGAAAGACATCAGCAAACTGGGCTGGAAATTGTGGTTATATGTTTTATACATTTTCAATGAGTGTGATACTCATGCATTAGTGTGATATGTAAGGAAAAGCAGACAAGCAATTGTCTGTCAGGTGACTGAGAATGTCAGCACAGGACATGGTCAGACTGTCATTGAGAACTATATAGAGTGGAATATTTCGATAGAAGTTCATTACATAAACCACTTATTACGAAGACAAATGACTATTTGTGTAAAACCCACAGGCACTGGTCTACAGAGCTGTGGGGAAAAAAGTGATATTTTCAGATGAGTCGTCCTTCTCTGTATTCTCCACAAATGAGTGAGCGCATACAACACGAGCACATTTAAGGCTTGCATGCTTGATCCCTACAGGGATCCGGTGGCTCTGTTATGCTGTGGGGGGCATTTTGCTGGCATGGTTGGTTAGAGGGGTATAAAGTCCCCCATCATTGGCCTGTGAAGCAGTAGAACTGCATTCTCTGGAGGGATGGAGCATCATCCAATAACTTTGGGATGAGTTGTGTCGGTGTTTGTGGTACAGAACCTGTGACACTTGCAATCTCACTAATATACTTAATGCTGAATGCAATCAAATCAACATCTAAAGCCTTCCCAGAAGAGCAGAGGCTGTCACTTCCCCAATTAATGGAAGTTGTTTTCAGAAGTAACAATGTTAACTGATTAATCCTACCTTTATACCCAGGGCATCATGGGTAGTGCACCAGGGAGTGCTGTGTCAGTGCTCTAATTGATCTTCTACTTGGATACTGCCATTCAAAGTTGCAAAGAAAACAAGAATCAGCCTGTTCCATGACGACAAGACCCTAGAGGCCATGCACTGTGTATTAGTTATACCCAGTTACTTCAAGTACTAACAATGCCAGTTACATATTCTGCTGATGGTGAAAGACAAAGTACAAACTGTATATACCCATTACCCATAAAGTAATTTTTCTTACCTTACCTGCCTTGAAAGCACTTACTGGATCTGCTGACATGTAAATGCTGATATAAAAGTGTGAAGTGGCCATGTTTGTCACATGTGAACACAGCACAGCACAGTGTGAATAGTGTGAAATTCTTTCTCTGCATTTAACCCATTCACCAGGTGAAGCAGCGGGCAGCCGGCAACACAGCACCCAGGGAGCAGTGTGTGGGGACGGTTCCTTGCTCAGGGGTACCTCAGTGGTGCCACTAGCAGTCCTGGGATTCAAACCTACAACACTCCAATCATAGGGTCAACCCCCTAACCACCAGGCCGCCAGCCGCCCTGTAGATTCAGCCATAGAATCAATTGGTCACAATTCACAGTCACATGAAAACTTAAGCTGATCCTAGATCATCTCTCTAATACGTACAACAGAAGGAGTTCCTGGTGAGGAGCAGGGAATAGGAGCGTCCACCTGTACCCAGCCAGAGGTGTAAATCACTCAGACAGCATGTAACACACATTTCTCCTGGGCCACACAACATGTAAGTGGAGAGGCACACTGGTTGAGGGGTGTAATTGAAGCCTCTGGTATTGTAATAGCTCAGCAGAGCTGGTGTTATGTTGATCGGTGGCCTGGGACCCTGAGAGCAATCACACACCTGCCACTGCCCCCGGAGACGGAGTGGGGGTCCTGTTAAGCACATCACCCTGGTCGAAGGAGTCAGCCAAACGTATAAATGAAGTCAGTACCAATCTCTAAAGACTAGGTCTGAAACAGTCAAGCCCCCAAAAAACCATCTTCAGAGCAGCAACATTCAGAGCAGGTCTCAAGTTAAATAGAGGTGTAGGGACACAGAGGCTGTGTAAAACAGCAGGAGGGTCTGTGGTCAAGAGAGCAATATCCACTCAAGCAGGTGAAGCTAGACAAAGCCTAGGCCCATGAGGCAAGACAGGACCACCCCTCAGAAGGCCGTCTAAGGAACCTTACCTCAAGATGAACCAGGCGCTTGAGCTTCAGCAGATTGCTACGCTAATGAACTTGCCATACCACTCCATGCTCCTGCTTAATTATATCCATAGAGGGCCATTACCAGCAGAGAAACAGCGCTTGCAGGACAGAACAGAGAGGAAATATTTGACATGCTTAGAAATAAAGGTACCAAATAGAACCAAAAAAGGTTTTTTTTGGAACGCTAATGTATAAAGATTACTGCTTCTCCTAAGAATTTTTTACTGAACGTTTCTTTGAAGATGAGATACATTATATGTCCAAAAGTATCCGGACAGTCTTTCTCATAAGTAAATTAAGCTACTTTAAAGCGCATCCACTGGTCACACAGGTCAATTGCAGACAGACTGAGAGACACACATACACAAACACAGTTTGTATTATATCCAGGAAAAAGGATTGCCAGTGCAATGGGCCATCCTGAAGCAGCTGCACATGAGCCTAATGTGACCATACCCATTGTCAAATATTGTCAGAAAGGTATAAATCCCCAAGAGGCTCTTGAGTTATGGAACTCCGTCCAATACCTTTAACTTGGAGTGGTAGTTTTTTCCTGCAGATTTATGTCCAAGCCAAAAATAATTTAGGAACCTTTATTTTTGCGTATCTCACCTAAGGGCAGTGCTTCATGGGCTTTTTAACAGTTACTCTTCTATGCAGCACTAACCTTTACACTAGGAGGTATAATTATTATAATGATCATGCTACCCATGAACGTGCGTGAGATAGAACGAGTTTTATCCGTTAGCTCTCCAGCTCGAGTTAGGGAGTGTACGCAGTATGACAGCTCCCCTGAGTTAGCCTTTACCAGAGGGGAAATGACTAAAACAAACGCACTCTGTGAGCACAGGGCACTCTGCTGAGACAGGACAGCTGTGAATTCAATGTCACCAGTGGATTTGATTTTCAAGGCCAATGCAAACACACACACACACGCCTGTAGCAAATGTACATTCACTGTAAAAGTACAGTAACAACTTTTCTCAATGTTAAAATGTTAGGATTCATAAAGAGAAACACTTATAGTAAAAACATGTATGTTTCATTGATCTGAAATTAGATGAACTGACATAGGAAAATAAATTTATCCGTGTGTGTTCATATTTAGAAAAGTACAGTGGAGGAGGCATTACAGTCTGAGCAAAATTCAAAGAAAATAAGAAAAGCTCTAAAAACACATTTGTAAAACAAAACAAATCAAAACAAAAAAAAACAAAAGAGGTAATAAATAAGGCCTAATAATTTAATACATTACAAAAAAGTAAAATAAATACACAAATAAATTAGAGTTCAAGCCATAATCAATATTTTCAGAACAGGGCATGATGAGTGTAAAACAGTACTACTCTATAATGCAAATGTGGACAAATTCCCACTCTTCAGTTTGCACTGAGACACATACAAAAGACTTAAAGAGGCACCTCAAGATCCTTAGCAGTTCTCTTATGTCCTCCACACAGATAAATGGCATGTCATTGCGCCAGTGAGGCTTGAACCAAGTCTCATTCACCTTTAAAACAGTGCAACACACAGGGCCTCATTCTCGCGCCCACAACACATTAGAATTTAAAAAGCATCCACTGTGCTCAGCGCTGAGCGGAGGGGTGTTACATGGTGAGAAGTGTGCAGATGTCAGTCTGCCATGATGCCAAGCTGCCACTGAGGTGGGGTGGCAGGATCTCTCCCCAGAGCCAGGCTTAGTCCACCCTGAACACTAATCCCACTTTATCCAAGAAAGACGAGCTGTCAGATCTGGAGTTTGAGGAGACAAAAGAAGGACAAACATGAGCCTTTAGATACATTTTAATGACCGTTGAACAAGTCGCAGGTCCAGGCTGAACAAAAGAGCCACACTTCTTCATTAAAATGTTCCCCTTGATGAGACGGTGCCCTGCAACATGGTTAAATAAAACACACAGCCCCCTATTGAGCACAAATCCCATGGGCTGGACAGCTGGGAAGAAAACAATCAACAGGAATAAAAGGGAACTGTTTAATAACGTCTGTTTAAGTGATGAAAACCCTATTTGGAAACAAATGAGCTCCAGTGCATTTGCATATTCCCTCATTTAAGAAAACTACATGCAGTCAGAGAAATGTGACTTGTCCTGTACAAAAGTTCTCCACTAAATAATAGTCTGTTTACAGGAAAACACCTCAAATGATAAAATGGCAAGTATCTTTGTTATAATTTAGAATCAATTTGAATTGAAAGCATAATTAAGTGCTGAATTAACACTCACAGTATTAATTTGTGTCTAGACAGACTTGAATGTCTTTATGTAGTTTTAAGTTTCCCCAAACTGTGAAAAATGTAAATGTACATTCAAAGGCAGAATATGGCCATAAGGTCCATCTGTGTACCTTAAATAAGTTTTAAAAATTTATCTTACATACTGCTTTTTCCCATATTATACTAACTGCTTTAACCAGTGTTATATTATTTGTCCCATGGCAGTTGTTTATTTTGTTTAATCATAATTTGTAGTTTGACTTCAACTAGTTTATTTTTCATCATAGGCCTGAACTCACACTCTGACCAGTAAACACATTTCAGTTCATCCAGGAGTTCGGGATGGTGGTCTCACTCACCGCTCGTGTTCCAGATGGCGTTGGTCTGGTTTTTGTAGCCGTTCTTCATGCACTCGTCCACGTAGGACTTGGGGTCACAGCCGGACAGGAGGATCTCCCTCAGCAGCGCGATGTAGGCGATGGCCAGCCGCAGCGTGTCGATCTTGGAGAGGCGTTTCTCGTACGGAAACGTGGGCACGTGGCAGCGCAACTGCTCGAACGCGGAGTTGATGCTCAGCATGCGCTTGCGCTCGCGGATGTTGGCGGCGTGTCTCTGGACCTTGTAGGGCTGTTGCTGCTGATGCTGGTGATGCTGCTGCAGGGGGTGCTGGTGATGCTGGTGGTGGTTTAATAGGCGGCGCTGCGCGCGCTTGCCCGCCGCGTGGGGCTCGTGCGTTGGGGAGCTGTCCGCTTCAGCACTGGCCTCCAGCCGCGGGGACTGCCAGTCCTGGTCTGTGAAGTCAGGGAACACAGACTGGCACCCGCTGGAGGACCACGGCGACAGCTGGCAGTCAAACAGGAGAGAATCGAGCTGCGACTGGAACTGGAAGTTGGGGTCCACCTGGCCCCAGAAGGCCAGGTCTGCTGTGGCATCTTGGTCAAAGTCGAAAAGTGTGTCCTCCATTCCTCCTCAAAGGTTCGGTCCACTTTATGAAAGCCTGTGGAGATGTCTTTGGATGCTTTGAGATATCTGCCCCTATGGTAGATCACTGGCCTGGTAGACCACCACCACCTCTGAGATATCTGCCCCTATGGTAGATCCCTGGCCTTGTAGACCACCCCCTCTGAGATATCTGCCCCTATGGTAGACCACTGGCCTCGTAGACTTCCACCTCTAAGATAACTGCCCCTATGGTAGACCACTGGCCTTGTAAACTCCCCCTCTCTGAGATATCTGCCCGTATGGTAGACCACTGGCCTTGTAGACTATCACCTCTGAGATAACTGCCCCTATAGTAGACCACCGCCTCTGAGATAATTACCCCTATGTAGATCTCTACCCTGGCAGACTCTGAGAAATAACCTTTACAGCAGAAGGAGACCACTGAGTCTGATGTGTTTCCTCCGGTGGTCGAGCACTGCGTCTGAGAGGTGGAGGTCCTTCTCCTGACACTAAGCTCCGCGCCACTTGCACGAAAGTCCCCTGCACTGGGGGTTAAATAGGTCCAGGGCTGGCACGGCTCGCAGCAGGGTGCTCGTGTCCATTCAACAGGTTGAAAAAGAGCTCATTAGGACACGTGCCTCCTCCTAAATAGAGCTCTCATCGCCATTTAAAAGGAGAGTGGCGCGCTCAAAAGACATCAGTCCGTCCTGAAGATACAGACGGAGAAAGAGGAAAACACGTGCACGATTGTGGAGTTCTCTTAAGTTGTTTCCCATACGGCTCAAAGGATGTGCCAATATTTACAGCACTGAACAGCTTTGTTTGCTGTGTGCATATGAAGAGCTTTGCGAGGGTCCCTGCAGAAAGGACACTCAAACACTGTCATAACCAAGTTACACACTGGTGCAGCCCTAGACGCCTGAAGAGCTTCACTGCATGTCTGTAAACCCTAGAGCCTTTCTCTCTACTTTCCAGTTTATTGGAGGCCAGTTACTGAATTATGAAGCCTATATGCTTGATGGGACTGTTCAATAGAGCATCCACTGAGCTGCATGTGCTCCCAGATCTTACCTAATCAGATTTAAATCAAACTGGAATTAAGAAAGATCTAAAAGCTTCACAACGTAAATCAGATCAAAAGAAAGGAGGCGGTGCAATACACTATATAATATTATATAGTAATAAAATGCTATAATAAACTGCATTTCTGGGTTATACAAAGCTTAAAGCAGGAAACAGCTGGGAGTTATCCATCAATGTCCAAGCACTGGAGACTATCCCATACAGTAAGAGACTGTTTCAAACTTCCATCCAGCACACATCACTGCTTCACTTCACTGCATCAGACTTGCTTCAGCAGTGTGGGGACTTTAGTGAATTTACTGCACCTGCAGGGTTACTGAGTCTGGAGGCTTAATGCTCTCTGGGCCAGAAGATTATAGGAGGCATTTCTAAATCGATTTTAATGTTTCTGCAGTTTCAGTACCAGGACAGGGGATATGTACGGTCTGGGGGTCCTGAATGTTTAATGAATAGCACCACATCTCTAATAGACCCGGATCTATCTTCTCTGATGCTTACTACACCCCCCCCCCCGACCCCCCAATCAACAAATGTTTTACCTCTCTACTTCCATCCCCAACTGTCAAAACAAATTAATGGTCCAGACGACGCATATTGACAAGTACATTCTTTCAGAAAGAACAAAATGAAATACTATAAATAGGATCATCATCTTTAACTGCATAAAACTGAATAATACAGAAAAAAAATAAATGTAAGTGTAAAAGCGATAAAAATGGCTTCATTCGTTTTGGAAAGCTGTAGTTAAATAAGTTTCTCAGTAATTTAAAGTTACAGACAGGCCTCACACAATTACTAGTGATATAAAAAGTAATTCTGTTATAATACTCCGTAAGTAAGAAAAGTAATGTAGTTTCACTGTGAGCACGGCTTTCCCAACTGTATTCTGGATTTATCGGGGGTGGTGTGCCTCAAGGCAACAAATTAATTTTCCTCAGTTTCATTGATTTTTTTTTTTAATTCCGAATGTCTCACGCACTCACATGGTTTTTCGTTTATTTATTTTTTTAAGAAATGAAATGAAAATGAATTAAAAGAAATACCGGATTCTCCTACATTATAAATATTATTCTGGATGGTTTAATAAAGATTTTTTTAAAGTGTATCGTGTGGAGAGTCGTTGTGTTTTCATGGTTGGAGGCCTGAAAACACTCGTTTGAGCTCTAACAGTGTAAAGCGGCCGAGGACTGAGAATGTGTAAAATGACAGAATATTACGCTGACTCCGAACAAGCTTTTCGAAATAAAGAAACCCCTATCACACATATATATGTGATATATTAGGGTTGTGAAATACACCATTAGAGAAGATGGGGTCATATACACACACACACACACACACACACACACACACATATATATATA
>JBBPCZ010000002.1:21605571-21637080 GCA_037974445.1 Brycinus macrolepidotus
ATATATATATATATATACACACACACAGTGGATTTATATATAAATGAACACAGTGAATATATGTACATGTGCACAGTGAAGTATCCTCAGTTGTTTGGTAGCAGCAGACACTGAAAGAAACAGTAATAACAGTAATTGTACATGGAGCTTTTAGACTCATATGTGGCTGCCCCTGGGTTTATACAAGCTGTGAGTTTGTGCACAACTAAACACCTGTGTCACCAATAAGTGCACCTTAAAGTAGTTAAATTCACTACTTAGAAGATACCTGTATATCTCTGTGTATTTTTACTGCTGTATACAATCGCTCTCACTGACAGGGAGCAATGGCAGAGTGCTGAAGTATGAAGTGGTGCATGAAGGCCTGTAGACAAAAGCCTTGTCTTTCCTGCTGCTACTGTGGCCGTCCACACAAGCACAGGGGCCCCTCTGGGAGGAAAGCCGTGACACTCTCGACCACATACTCTTCCTCTCATTAAAACTATAGGACAATTCCCCCCTCTCTTTTTCCGGCCTCTTTACTCGCATGGCCTGTCTGGAAAAAGCATCATGTGCATAAAAATCCACTTGCACAAACAGTCCTCCTGCGGGGCAGGGCAGGGACGCCACGAGAGACGGCAAGGTTTGAGCCGCCGCCTCGCCTTCAGCGCTGACATACACTCTGACGAGTCAGAGTCCGCTCTTTCTTTTCTCTCTGTCTGTCTGCCTGGTCTGTCTGTCTGTCTCTCTCTCTCTCTCTCTCTCTCTTTGGGGTGAGGCTAAGGAGGGGGGGTGTTAATTGTTCCTCCAGATCCTCCAATGCTTGTGACAGACCTGCTGAATGGCCTCATGGTTCAGGGGGTCAAAGCCCTCGTGTTCCTGTGGATGCGCAAAGCGAGACAGAGATGAGCCAGAGCCAGAGACATTTCACCCTGGGCGGCAGCGGGTGAAGAGATCCTCCCCTGGGATGGTCCTGATGACAGGTCATATGTGGGTGATTACAGTCCTCTTCTCCTATCCTTCAATGAGATAAAGACCATGGGCTTTATGTTCACTGCACAGGTGCAGCCAGCTCTCAGGCTACATCCAGAGCACTGATCTGGCCTGTGGGGTCACTGGATGAAGAATACAGCGGGTGCGTTAACGACTGTCCCTGCTTTTGTTGTTGTTCGTGAGCCGAGTTGGCGCTTTGTCATCTTCAGCTTTCTTTGGTGTAATAGAAGAAGTAGAAAAGCAGCATGAAAGAAATTCTTTGGTTCTTTCTGGGGACATAAGTGCCTGGTGGTATGAATAGATGTTTACACACCAAGTTAGTACAGACCGCTCTAATCATCCATTCAAAAGACCCGAAAGCAGACACTTCCTTTTTGTTCCCTGTGTGATTTGCACCTCGCAAACATCATGTTTTGCAACGAGAACTGTGAAACATCAGAAGATTGTTTTTTGATATACAGATCAACTTTTTTTCTTTTTTTTTTTTTCCCCAGTAACCCAGTTTCCTTCCAACAGCAATGACATGCTTCATCAAGAGTCCATCCTACACACAAATACAGCTGCCATTGCCATTACAGGCTTCCAAGCTAGAAAAAATCCACAATCCTAAAATCAACTATTGTAATTAAATTCTCATGATGCTCAAAAACAGTAAAAAAAGGAATAAAACAGGCAAGGCAAGTAAAAATAAGGGGGTTCTGACAACAACACCAAAAAATTCAGACCAAAATCTTCAATATAATCATAATGCAGTCTTCAAAGACGAGTGACCAGTTCACCATAAGCTCCATAAATATTATGACTAAGTTCCTAACCTGCTATTCATCATTTGAGCAGAGACACATTGACTAAATGAGAGCGAACCTCAAATTTAGTTTAACGATATCTGCCTCTCCCCAGTGAGTGATCTCTGAATGAGTAAGGCCCTTTGAGTCATCCTGTGCAACCACTACGACAGTGAGTCAGGACCTGACGGAGCCTGCACAAAAACAATGGAAATACAGGGAAATACAGCCATTCTCCTCCGTCTTTGTCAGGTGTGGTATACAAATTCGAGCAGTGGTGAAGCCTGGGTCATCAACAGTCACTCAGCAGCCTGGCCTCAGAATGAATGAGCGCTGAGGAAAAAGAACCAGATCCCCCGATCCTTTGCCCATTGCTTTTGACAGTACTCTAAATTCAGCTTTGCTAAAATTATTTTCCCATGAAAAGGTTATTTAAGGGTAAGAGCAAGAATGAAAAAACTCAAGACTTTCCCCAGCCTGACATATACAGTTACATACAGAATAAATAATACTGTAACTGTAATATTAAACATTTTTTGCAATGAAAAAAAAAAACAACAACTTCAGAAACCCCCAGGACATAAGTCATTTAGAAACATATTTATCCTTGAAAAAAGCTCCTGATTTAGCAAAAGCTTTAAAAATATAAAGCAAAAGGATGCTGGCATATACAAGACTATGAAAGGTACATAACTCTTTAGAGGAAACTCATTTGAAAGAGTAATGGCTCTTTTTACAACCGCTCTCCAGCATCAAATGATGTCGGCACAGTGAAGTGTACTGAAGGAAAGTACAGCATGTAGCCATGAACACTTCTTTTCTGAACAAAACAAAAGTCTAGTCTTCCTAAATAAAGAAACAAAGCTTAAGTGTTTAATGTTAAGTAAATGCTCAGTGTGGATGTTTCTAATTGGCATGCTAATTAGGAGGAATTGACACAGAGTGTGCACATACAGCAAAACAGAATAGCATGTATCATTAATCGGGAAAAAAACAGGCCTGGCTTTGACAGTGCAAAACCCAGACACCACACAGATGCATCCTTTCAAACCCTTAAAGAGCTCTGAGGACATTGCCACCCACGCATATATATTAAATCTAAAACCAGAGAGACTCTTGAAGCATTTTAATAAACAGCAATAAATTAATTCAACCCCCGAGAGAAAAAAGCCGCACAGCTTTTTTTTTTTTTTTTTTTTTTTTTTTTGTCACCCAAAGATCCCATCTGCAAGCAATTTCCAAGGCCTTCATGGTTTCCGTGTAAAGGAAAATTTGGTGGGTGAGGGGGTACCCATGCTGAAGGGGTGACGTCCCCAGAGAGCCCACCTCGAGAATGTGCCAGTCTGTTTTCCTCTGCATGCCCAAGCTCCAAGCAGGCATTTGCATGTAAGGCAGAGCTGCATTGAAGCACAAAACGAAAACATCAATAAGGGCCACGTGCCGGAGCGTGCTGTTCGCTCGGCTGCCTCCTCGGAGAGGAGACTTTTCTATACTGTTTACAAATCCCTAACAACATAAATTGAGTTCAGATTGGTTTAAACAAAGCAACATACTGCTCTCAGCAAATATCCTGACACCCTCATTTATCTCCAGGCAGGGATTAAAATGCCTAGACAAAAAATGTTATCAAAGTTAGGGCCAGTAATTTTGCAAAAATACATAGCAATTGTAGGCCCATGTGAAATGCTTAACTGGTAAATGAGAACAAAGCGGGGGCCTCCACAGAAGCCATGTGACCATAATTGCTAATTGCAGAAACCCTCAAGGCTTGGCGAAAGGTCACAGTCATTGCGGTATCACTTTAATTTCCCATGGAGAGAGAGAGAGAGAGAGAGAGAGAGAGAAGAAAAGGCATACTTTAAGCATTACAAAGAGAGTTGCTGCTGTGCGGTGAGTGAAGATATATTCTTATTACAGCAGAGAGATGTGCAAGATCAAAGAAAATATATGGAGATTGCAAGGGACTGATAAAAACGCTATGGACTTCATTAAATTGGTTTCTCTTAGAATTGGAATAATTAGCCATCTACAGGCAGTCCACCAGTATCAAATCACAGGAACAGCCATCATCTGGTCTTGACTGATGCGGAACTTTACGTTGCCAGAGCGGCTCATGCGTCAGCTCCGCAGCCTATGCTGAAGGTGTTGCACTTCCTATTGCGTTTCAAGTGTTGCCAAGTGCTTTGGACCCTAATCCCCTATTATTTTCGAAAAAAGAGAAAGTTAATTTGAAAAGGAAACCGAAAAAGGGTAAAAACAAAAGATTATGAGAAACAGATTGCTAAACATAAACACCAATCAGAGAGACACAGCAACAGGAAACAGGATAAAAGTGCTTCCATGGAGGAGAAAAACATAGGATCAATGACTCATCATATTTCACGATACACCGGGTGCGAGCGAGAGAAGCCAGCCGGACAAGCACCAGACACTTCAAGGCCTCTTCCCTGGCACGCTGCATGCCTATGGAAACAGCGCTGGCTGGACTGACTACTTTGGCTCAGGGTCCGGATCTGAATCACTTGCTAATTTGGTAGGAGTCAAACGAAAGTGTCATCTTGCCAATACTACTGAGCCTACATGTGTCATTCTGGTTGATCTGTTTGGCAACATGCCATCGATGATTTTATACTTGACATAATCTGTACAAGAGGCTTAGTGCTTGGTGGACTTCGTGAGTTATTGCAGGACAAAGAACTGATTCACAGCAATAAAATACTATTTCTGTTCCCCAGCTGATTCATCTGCTGCAAGGCAACCATCTTGGCACCAGAGCGTGATGGTTATTTCTCTGCATGAGAGTCTGTGTTTTTGACTGGCCAAAGGGGAATGTATGTGGGTAACCTAACATTCACTTTAATGGCGACATTTATATGAAGTTCATAATAATTCAGCTACATAAAAGTGGAAAGAAAAAACAAATTCTTCAAAAGAGACCGCAAGTACAAAGAATGTGGCCGGAGTGGCTCTTAGTTATTATTTAGAAATACGTTACATGAGACATGACAGCTTACATGAACACAAAAATGAAACAAATATTAAATGGTCTTTGTAAAATAATATGGCCATGACCTTGGTAAAGTTCTGCAGTGGATAAGATGAAAAGTGAATTGAACTGAATGTAAACTGAAGGGGGAAAAAAACTGACATGTGAAATGAAATACCTCCCTGCAGCCTTTAGAGTGATGAACATAAGCAGAAAAGACGGTCATTGCTGAAGCTCATCTCCCATCTTCATCCATTGCTCTGCAGGAACAGGCCTGGAGAATGGCTGCAGTGTTTCAAGGGGAGTCTGAGAAGACTTGGCAACCCATGAGCAGAGAGCGTGGATCAGCGATGCTTGGCAGCGGCCTTCTCTTTCGGGGGCAATGAAAAATAATTTCCTCCTGAAAGAACTGCATGAGGGAGCCGTTTTGGACTGGACATGAGGAATATGAGACATGCAAGAGGAATGCACGCGTGATTGTGAGCGTCCGACTTAAATGTCAAAGACAGACGGCCATCCTTGCATACGCATGCCACGGCAGTGTTTACCCAACCTTGATTACCATATGAAGGTATTCCTCCTCTCCAGCTCAGGGAACAAAACACTGCAAGGGTTATTTAGGGTGATTTAGTAACAGGCAACAGATAAAAAGGGACAGTTAACTGACAGAACTTAACTGGAAAAAGGCAAGTAACTTACTTTCGGTTTGTCCTTTACATCTAGAGCAAGATATTTTAGAATATTATGCAAGGTGTAGCATTGTATTAGGACAGATGCTAGATCTTTTATGTTTAGCACATTGTTTGGACTTAGCAACATATTTGTCACACACACTAGATATAGATTTAGGCATATTGTTGCTGTCCAAATAAAAACCATGTATCTCCATTTTGTTTTGTTTTAATTTTTCTACATCCTTTGAACACAGCACCTACCTTTTACACTGTGACTGATGATTAATGCAGCAATATAAATAAACCAAAATTGTCTGAAATAAAAAATGTTTAAGATTGATATTAGAAGTAAAGAAGCCTTCTTTAAAGTTTCAGAATTGGATTTTTTTGGATAATATGCAGAAACTAACTGAAACAGCTAACAGCCTCTGCCTCCCCCTGCCCCAAATATTTACCACACTGACTACTACCTCTTATATCCTTGGTTAATGTAAAGACTGCATTTGAACCCAAAAGACCTCGTATGGAAATATAGCTGTCAGTAGCGATAGATCAACCTGTGATGGTAAGTTACTCTGACAGGTCGGATCTGAACACTGCTGCAGTGTGCCTCTAGTTAAATTAGCTGGACCATTTAACTTTGGAAAAACATCACCATGGAAAAATACTTTATGCCATTTATATGAGTCTCACCCGTACTCTACAATAGATAGTTCGTAGTTCATCTTTATTCTCTGAAAGGGGAACTGACCACTTTTTTTTTTTACTGGGGACAGTGATGAAATTTGCCAAAACACGCTCGCAAGGCAGCCCGTAGGATTTTAAAGCCTCTTTGGGGAGATGGCCTGTTTCTGTGACTTTCCTCAGCGCTGACAGCCGATCTTGCAGCCCAGTCCAGCTCGTGTGAGGTGGCTGGAGGAAAGGGCTGAGGTTAGGCTGCAACGGACCCCTGACCCTCAAACAGTCGGGGCTCCTCCGAGCCTGTATAGCCAAGCTGCATTCCCAGACATTCTCAAAGCCAGCATAAGGTTGCAAACTTCAAAGGTGACTTGAAAGGTGGAGATATCTCCTCAGCTAAAGTCCCTGCCAGGCTGGCGAGGAAACAGGGCAATGTGGTTCTTATTATTTGATAAGCGTCCCATATTTTTGGAGGTATTTTAATAGCTGGGAACTATTCCTTTTCAAGGCTAGAAGGCCGTGGAGGGAGACCCTGCACGGCAAGTTCTGCAGGGGTCAGTGCCTTATTATTATTACACAATGCCCCTGCTCCACAGGAGGACTGGTTCACGCTTCGCTCTGCTGTGATGACTGAGCAGATCAGATTTTCACTTAACTCATCCCGCTGGAGTTCATTATACCATTTCTTCCCGTCATCCTGTATAGGTCGTTCCAGAAATGCTTTGGTTTGTGTTTCCCTATCATGACAAAAAGGGAGTGTGTATTCCCTGATGCTATGAAGTGTGGCAGGCTGTCATCTTTAGCCTTCACTTTACCTCTGAGCAAACCTGACCTGCATAAACAGGTTCCATTTGATGG
The DNA here is from genome assembly GCA_037974445.1 of Brycinus macrolepidotus. Lineage (NCBI taxonomy): Eukaryota > Metazoa > Chordata > Actinopteri > Characiformes > Alestidae > Brycinus > Brycinus macrolepidotus. The sequence continues at coordinate 21,612,525 of JBBPCZ010000002.1, forward strand.
CTCCCATCAAAGAATATCAGTGTCACTATCACACCCATGGGAAAATACTATGTCCGTTGAGAGGCCTATAGCACAAGATGATAGCTTCAAGCATGCTTCTTCTCTGTTTATAGCTATGATACAGGTCAGAAGATCAGCACACAGCACCGTAGTTCAATTCAGCTCCAAAACAGACCACAAGCCAAAGACGTACCAAAAAAAAAAAATGGTTTGGATCATTTACCGACATCAGAGTTTGTTTGCTGGATGAGTTATTGACTTACCCCACTGGTATGTCCTTTGTGGTGATTACAAAGGCTTTCTCGGACTCTCCCGTCTGCAGAAACTGTCATACAGTGACTCCTTTGTTCTTTGGGACAACTCTGGGTGGTTGTACCAGCAAGGGAAGTAAACCAAAGTGCCAATCTTTTCTGACACGCAGCTTACACCAAGTCAAACAAAGGGCCGAGCTTCAGTACCACTGAGAATTCAGTTCTCAGGCTGGAATATGTATTTCTCACTATCCAAATGTGTTTCTGCCCAATGCAGGGTCCGAAGACTCTTTTTCCTTTCAGCGGAAAATTACTCATAATGAGGCTTAGTTGGAAAAAAGGGACTCTTTGATCCTTTGTGAAATAAATCTAACAAGTAACACTGCTTGGTCTCACCCGCCGGCTTCGTTTGATTTTTCCGTATGGCTTTCAATAATTCCTTTTCTTCTTTTACAAAGAAAATGTGTTGTGAAATGCAAAATGTTACATGTTGTAAATTGACTGTAAAACGACAGCACTTGCGAATTACGAGTGCGGAGGAGGAATCATGCTACAAGTATGCGCTACGTGCAAAGGCCCACTCTGGTCGCACTTTACCCAGGATCCTTTGCCGTGGCCTGATGTTTGTGTGAGGGACCCAGAAGAACCTCACCCTTCAGCGGGGTGGACAGAAGATGGAAGTGTACGCATGGGGGCCTGGCTGCTCAGCTGTGAGGCTAAATGAAGCAGGTTACGGCAGTCCCTTGTGCACTCTGACAGATGGAGAGAAGGCAGCTGTGATGAGAGCTATCTTCACAATTCTGCAAACCAAATGTTCCTGCCCAGGCACACTCGAGCATTACCGACTTCCTGGTGGCCTGCGCTTTATAATTGTCATGTGTTCATGCCAACATCTGTCTTTGAGAGCCCCATACATATACACATACACACACATACACACAAAAACACACACAAAAAATGAAATGTCCCCCTGGAGCCTTGATAAATAGGGAGAGTTATGACAAAAGCTTCATAGGCACTCTGCAGAAAAGGAAGGAGGGAGGTGTTGGGACGGAGAGGCTGGAGGCCAGGCCTGTCGCTGTCCGTTCCATCAAGCCAACGCAGGCACGCGTTTGCCAGTGACCCGTTCCATGAGATATGTAGTCGGGATGTGGGATTTCTTTTCCTTTTTTTCTTTTATTTGAAAGACTCTTTGCCCAGAAGGAATGGATTTGCAAGCCTGCTTTGATCCCTCCTTTATGATTCTTTTATTTGTTTTAGCCACATCCTTTTCAGAGCCTCGCTCACTGAAAGATGCTTTGAATTAGGGGCTGGGGGAAACGGGGCGTACGGCATTCCCACTGCGCCTCAGGAGGTGACATGGTGGGCTGCAGTGCAACCAATAACTGCTTAACGCTGACAAACTGTTAAAAAGCTCTATACTCACATTTTTTTTGTATGGCGCACACCAACAAATCCTTTTGATCTGTTGTGTTTACTTGTTGTAATAGCCAGATCTAAAGGACATGCTAAAGGACAGAGATCTTCTTTACTCTGATCCAGAATTAGACCTGAATTTCAGAACAATTCTCAAATTTTAAACGAGCATTTTCAGTTTTGCTCCCATGGTGTCCATACCAAGGACTTTCCATCTATGGTTCCCAGAGATAACGGTCCCATCCACCACTGGCAAAACATGTTTCTGGACATTGGCATTCCAGCAGGATTGCTTCAAAAAAGGGTAAACACTTGACAGCAATGTAATTGGAATGGGCTTACCTGTTTCCAAAATGGTATTACATTGATGGTTGAATCTTACTGCAGAGTGGAGGACATTCAGACATGCTGTCTGCATTCTGCAGACACATCAGTCATTGTAAACAACTGTGGAATTTGAATATTCAGCAGGACACAACATCTGAACGCACATCTGGCTTCAGGACTGAATTAAACTAGTTCTGATCCTTCATCACGAACTGATAGATCTCTATAATTGGATCATGGGGGACAGACACTGAGGCAAACTGTGGAAAAACCCATTGTCTCGGAAAACGGATTTCACTTTGACTCTAATAGACTACTTGTTGCGTCGATACATTCACCAAACTAAAAACAAACAACAGAGTAAAAAAAAAAAAGGCATGTCTGAATGGTGTCATGGCAGTAATTTGATGAGAATCATCAGGAAGGTGGAGCATCAGATGTTTTCTGCAAATTCAGCGTCAGCCAAACTTTCTGTCCGACATGTGTCAGCCCTTTATGTTTCCCATCTACCTCATCTTAGGAAGTGGTCTGCCATCAGCGATTGTGAATGTGCGTGCGTGTGTGTGTTTGGTTGAGGGGGAAACTGTAAACACTCTTAATTTCTCAATGGAAGTGACCTGCTGACAGACACTACAAGGGCTAATGAAGTAAATAAACAAAGTGTGTGTATAAATAGGCTGTATAAATAAACCTTGCAGAGGAAACACGTTTGCCGTAACATCTGCCCTTCGTCCCAGGCTTGGCTCTGAGCAGCTGGGCTGGTGGAAACCATGATGCCAAAAGCATACTGACTTGAAGAAGAATGGGACTGGGCCTCGTTTCGCCTTTTGTCTCCTGTTCTTCGTTGAAGCTTATCAGAGCTATTCAAATGAATTAGGAGAGTGAGTGGCAATAGAGCAGGAAGTCAAACCAAGAAGATTTGAGATGCTGGCACAATGCTTGCATTTACCAGCGCATGCTGTGCTTTCATTACAGTATTTTATGACACTGTCAGAGTAGTTGCAATGAAAGAGTATGATTTAAACTCAAATTTTAACGCAAGGCCCCTCTTGCAAGCAATGAAATGTTCAAGAATGGGTATAAATCAATGCTAAGGAGGTTGTTCCTTTGAAAGAACTAACAGCAGGGTTCAGGGGCTACAAGGGGGTCACTGTACAGCACAATAAAAAACATGGCAGCAGGTTTATACTGACTGCTGTAGAGCTCAATGGAAATTGCATGGTTATGCATTAGCGATTAAATAGGGCCTGAAACTTTTGTCCAAACCTGAATGCAGTCTGAGAATCTTCTGTCTGACCTTATCTGACACACAGCATTGCTTAACCCAAACAACATCGAGTTTTGAGTCAGAAACTGACCCAAGTCCAACAAAATTTTGTCTGAAACTGACCCGAACCACCCATCATCACCCAAAGTGCCAAAAATGTATTCATCAGCTTCCAGACAACATCCCAAACTTTACGGTCTGGATAAACTTCCCATAGTTCTCATGCTGAGATATTAGCCTTCTCCTGTTCAATCCTACTCTTTCTTCACATACAAAATATTACATTTAACTTAAAAATATAGATATTTTGGCCCAACAAATGAAATATAAGCATTCATTTGGCCCTAATTATCTGTCCTTTAATGAAAGAATTTACTGGTTATTTCTTGTTTGTACTATACTGAAAAAAATCACTGTTTATTTCGAGAGTGTGGACCTTGTGGATTAATACTGTCAGCAACATGAGTATGTGATTCAAGCGTGACAGCTTAAAAACTTAAAAAAGTGCAGTTTAAAATCTAAAACTAAAAAGTGGGAGGCAAGCTGTGAGAACCTTGATGTGAATTTTGATCCCGACCCGAAACATTTTTGGAAAATGACGTCCTGTTGAGTTTGGACAAATATTTCAGGCTCTAATATGCATCACTTCACAGTGTAAGAGTGCTGATATATGAGGTCAGTTTTTACTTTTTATATTCTGCTATAAAATATAGAATTGGCAGGAGACTGGGGGCTGGCAAAATAGCAAAAATACACTACAATACTTCAAGACATCTTTATGATAAACAAAATGCATCACAACATTTAGTTTTCCTAAGAGTTGATAAGCTGGAACAGAAAAATAAGACAAACTATGCTATTAAATCAGGCTAATCATGCTCTCTTTATAATGAACCATGAAGTCGGTCGTTATTCTAATTACTGAAGACATCCACAATCAGAAAAGTGTGTTTTGACGTGATGTGACGCAATCAATCATAACAATAAATATCATATTGCCCACCCCTACTGAAGATCATTCAATTCATGAGCTATATGGACCCCAAAGCTCTCTTAATTGTGTGTAAAGACATAAGCAGTACCTGTATCCATATGAATCTGTTGACAGCTGGTCAAGCAGTCTTAGTGCTTGTCGACTACAAAGCAGGTGCATGGCCCTGCTAAAGATGACAGAGACACACTGCCTGATTACTGCTGTATGAGGACGCTCTCCTTTAGGAGGTGAAGAAAGAGAGGGAGAGGGAGGGAGAGATGGGGGGAGGGGGAGGGTGAAGGAGCAGACCTGAGCCCACATGTGGTACGCATTTGACACTATAAACACACACAACCTCCTTGGCAAACCTCCCACCCATCAAACACTGAGCGAAGAATAACAGTGTGTAGCGCCCTGTTGCATGCAAAGCACACCCTGCCTCCTCCTCTTCCCCTTCCACACCAAGCCCTTTTTATCGGAGAAATATGGCCACCATTACTGTAGGAAGTGCGCTACGATAAATACAAAGGCACTAGGAGTTGAAATGTTTATGCGCCGCGTTAGAGAAGCGTAATTGGACCAGGCCCACTTCATTCCCTCCCTCGTGCTCCGACAGAAGAAAATACACAAAAGCAATTACCAGCTACTCTGCCTGGACCAGACCTATCACACACACGTACGTACACGTATAAACAGCTGCATGCACACACACCGTATGTTTCTGCCTCCTGTTTATCAGAGTGGGTCCGAACCAAACTAAAACAGAGTGTGTTTATGATAGCAGGGATGATTGCACAGAAAGCCTCAAGCAGTCCTTGGCAGTGTCACTGTCAGCACAGTCCTCACAGGCATACGGTAATAAGACCCCCACCCCATTATACATATTCTCAGCATGAATTGGAGCAAAGCTATAAACTGCATATTTACAAAATATAAACTGACATCAAACACCAGCACCAAAACTGACCCCTGACATGCTGAAGCTGAAGATCTTGGAGGAGTTTAAGTATTTTCTTTCCTTCTTTATGTTACTTGCAACCTCAAAAGATGTCTTCTTGCATTTGATCCCCAGCACCACTCCTGTAAATACTCATGGTCCCATAAATGCATGAGTACATACAACTTTATAAAAAGTTTGGATCCTACGTGTAGTTCCGGAGCATTCATGATAATCAGCTTGATTTACTGATGAGCGAAATGTCAGATGGCGGCCGGCCACGTTGGGGAACGTCCATGGCGCAAGAGCTAGCCTGGACCTCTGAAATGTCTCTGAGCTCAGATCAGCATCCAGCTGTTTCCCTAGTTCAGTGCAGTCTCTGTCTCCTCCCTCGCGCTGCTGACTGTAATGCGGCAAGCAGACACAGCGTCCACAGAAGAAGGAAGAGTTTGGGGAAAAAAACTGCACCCATCCTCCATGCACTCAAAGAGCTGATCAGAGGAAGTCCTGTCCATCAAACCGTTGCTACATCCTGATTGCCCTCCTGATGCACTCACTCAAGGCAGGTTTGACATAGCTGATGTCATATCTGGGTGTGGATGAAAAATTTTACACTGTTTAGGCCATCTATGGTGTAGGGACTGCATGGCGACAGCAGGTCTGTGAATCAATACTGATCCCTGCATGTTCCACATATATCTGCCTGTTTAATATCTGAAATAAATCTCCTCATGTCAATGTCAAACCAGTTTTAGTATAAAGGTCATCTTCTATCAGAGATATGGTGAAGTGAATGCAAGATTTAGTGCAATACTGTAAGAGACTTACTCGAGATGAGTTGATTGTTTATCCTGTAGATTAAAGCACAGGGATGTGGTATCCATGCGCGGTGCCGCTGGTGTGCGGGCGAGAAAATGAGAAGCAAGACGACCTCAGTAAACTGTGGATCCTGCCTTCTTGACGAGTAAATTACAGAGACTGTTTTCGCTAATGGGTGGATGTCCTCTTGACTGGAGGGAGGAACAAATCAGGGATGAAACACTGGAGGTTTGAAGCAGCCTGGCCAAAAAGAGGCTGCTTGTTTCCTAGTGCGCAGATACCTCGGGTACACGTCAAAGCTCATTGACAGTCAGTCAGACAGAGGCTGCTAAAATATGGGTTTCAGGACATTTTCAGCCCAAATTCCCCACACTGATGCTGAAAAAAGTCTGACTTCCTCAGAAGTTGGGTTTAGATGCAATATATCAAAAGTGTCCTAAAATGTTTTGGAACTCATTCCTTTTGAAAGTGGTCCATTTGGGGAAGTGACCAATGCCTCCGTGCTTTTAAGCAGTACTGCCCACTTCTCTCTTAGTTACAAATGGGATAAACAGTTTGGACCACTAGCATGGTGATTTTGGTAGGTATAACTTGGAACACAGTTAAAAGATACAGATTAATACAGGCTTAAAGGCTCAACAGAAAATTATCCAATGTGATTTATTTCACTGTGGTATCTAGGTTGAGATAGCTACACTATCCCTCCCCTTGGTTAGGCCTTCAGGCATGTATTTTATAGTACATTTTACTGGCTTTTTTTTTTTAAAACAATGTGTAGTGGCTGGTTTTCTCTTGAACTTTCTCTGGGGCAGACATTTTGTGAACCATTATGTGTGACAGAAGACAATGAAGCATAAGGTAAGGCCCTCAAAAACCGTCAGAATGTGAGCTGCATTTCACGGCTGTATTTGAGGAATCCTTCTTGAAACCACCATCAGAGACACAGTGGTGTAGAAATGCAGCCTACCTGGACCACAGCCCAGCTTTTGGGATGCAGCTAACATGTTAGATTAACCATCCACAAAGTGACAGAGTAAAAAACCAATCTTACTTTACAATTTTGTGAGGGAATACATCACCATAGGTCTTCTGGAAATTTGCACAGTTAACAGTGGCGGTTCCATGCCAGGGCTCGTTACAGAGGAACCACTCTAGAAGTGCAATATACAAGATAAAATATATGTTAAAACAATGTTCAGTTAAAACTTTTACAAATGTCAGATGTCCATGTTTAATCTAGAGTGGCCAGAAAATGACTGCTTGCATACTACTAGACACCTCCAGGGGTGCTAGCAGAAATTCAAAATGTCATAGAGGTGTGTTTTTTTTTCTTGTTTTTTGACTGTGTTTTGAGATTTATGGTCCAAACTGGAGGCCTAGCTCTAATGGTTTGCCATTGCTCTTATAATATGAGCCAAAGGCAAGTACAAGTAGTGCAATAGAACGGATCTATTTGTCTGCACAATATGTAAATTGCCCTGATATGGAGAAGTATCAGAGCTCCAGGTTTGTGTCAGTGGAGTGTCACTGTGAAGAATGACATCTGAGATTATAAATCAACAGTCCCCTCCAAGACTTCAGAAACCACCGGAAACCACAAGAGCCATATACTTCAGAATGGAATTCACTGAGGACAGGATCCCCGCTCCACTGTCACGCAACTGTGTTCACCCTCCAAAGCCATTCTGCAAAGCTGCTTCTCCTGAGCACCTCTCACAACCCTACAAGCAATACTCCAAATAAACACGTCCATAATGAATGAATATATGATACACATCCATCTATTTCACTGAGGTGTCACAACTACAGCATGCCTTGTCTGACATATTAATTACTCTCAACATGGTTTTGTACTGCATATCTGTTCTTTGTCTTAAATTATCACCCACTAAAAGGATGAATCTGTGTTTTTCCTGATGAAACGGAGCTTAAGTGGAATGAAATACTGATAAAAGCACCTCTGTGATCCTTGCAATAATATTAGGATATCAAGTGTAGGGAAGGGAGTATCATGTGCACACCTGCCTGTTGCTGTTAAAGCCTAGGGAAAAAAAGAACTAGACAGGAAATTCATGATCTTGACGGGAAGCTGAAAGGGGGAGAGCGGTCAGAAACCTTTAGAAATCAGGGCTCACTAAATAACCGTGGCTGAGAAGGGGTGCTCTCAACGAGCATGCCTGATTTGGGCCTCCTTTCGGCTCCATTCCGCTCAGGGAGTATCAGGTTCTGCCACATGGGCCAGGCCGAGTGTGCCTTCCTTTTCATGTGCTGACTCCTCATATTTAGTATCCCTCCGTCACGGCTCTCTGAGCAAACCAGGACCCCCCCCCACAACACACACACACACACACACCCTTGGACTCAGGAGAATCGCGAGTCTGCTTCACTTCAACTTCCTTCCTCCTAAATATGCCATTCAGAAGGGACATTTATTGACTGTCATGCAGGTGGCTTTGGAATTTAATGCTTCAAGCCATAACAAAACAGATTTCATAAAATATGGCGAAGAAATCGTAGGCTGTAATTTACATGCATGTATTTCTTGAGGGCAGCACACACTAATGGCAGTTAAAGGAGTTGGAAGGGACAGCATAGCTTATTCAGCACATCAGGAGACCGAAGTTCCAACATCCCTCGACGCAGACAGAGAAATGCGAGATGCTTTTGAGGGGGTTGAAGGGCAAAACAGGGGCCTCTGCCAGGACCATGAGACTTCTAAATGTCTCTTTCCTCTCTTCCCTCTTTACAGGAGATCTGTGAAGCTCGTCTGTGCCTTCTTATCAGGAAAGGAAATGGCTGATTTGATGTGGCATTGGGCTGTGGACTTGGAGCTGTTCCCACCCTCTGTCAGAGAGGTCATACTAGAAGGAGGGGTCTAGGGAGCTGCCGCGTGCTCTAGTCCAAACGGGACACCCCTATCCCTCACTCTCTCCTTCAGTCGCAAGTCCAAGTTCCCTCTTGATCTGAATCACAGAGAGTGACACTGACAGACCTTTTAGGGAGTCTGCTAATGTATTCTGTTACATAATGATATGATTCAGAAATGTAAAAAAGATGCTGCAGTCAGAGAAGACCATGGTGGGTTTGGTATTGGTGTGAAGAGGGTGGGAAAGATGCATTGTGGTGACTTCATCCAGCATCACCATGAATCATTGTGCCTGCAGGACTCACAAGCCTTTTGGGTAAGCCCTGTCTCATGGGATGCAAACCCCTTTCTCTGCTAATTTCCATGCCTGCAGGTTTAAGTGTGGGATACTGGGCTTCAGGAAAACACATTTTACTACATTCCCACAGTGACCATGCACTTCTTCTCCTCCACTTTTCTGGGTCTGCTGCTGGTGTTGTTGTGGAATGGCGGTTCGTCAGCCGAGTGACAATTCCTGCATGATTTCACATGGAAGCCTCAGACATGTCTACTGATGGCTTTGTTCCCTGGCCAAGAGCACGGCATTCTTCTCAGCTGTGGAGCAGCTCCCCAGAGCCTAGGCTTCACTGAAGCAATTAACTATGGGTAATTTGGCTTAATGAATACTATCAATTACAGATCCTCTGTACTTACAGAGCTGGAAAGATTCTGAGACTGTGGTATTTCAAAGGGGGAGAGGGGAGCACAATTTGTGGCAGGGATATGTCAATGATTATTTTTAGTTCTATAAGAGATTAATCGTGGAGAAATAAAACAATAAATAAAGCAAATCTATTACATCAGCAGACATTTATACACATACATAAATTAGTCATTTTGCCCCAACCTTCTACACAGACAGCCAAACCACTGGTTACTTCATAGTTGTAGATGTTAGTTTATTACTCTGCAATTTTTAAACTTTTGTGTTATAAATTTAGTGTCATAAACAAGAATCTGACACTGTTCTGCAGCAATAGTGCTGGTTAGAGCCCTGTTTAAAGTGGAATTGTTCTACACCACAGCTTTTAATCTACAGTGGCAATAACTGAGATTCTGGGACACTAATTTGTGACCCTGCCTTCCTGTATTTGCCGCAATTCACGACTACCGGTGCCTGTGGAAAAAAAAAGTCACATTAAGTGCCATTAGGCAATTTTGGTTTTCCAATTAAAACTGAGCAGCAAGTTTATAGGTAAACTTCCTCCTTCCCATATTTCCAGTCGTAAGTCCCACTAACGATTCCAGTGTCGCCTTTCTTTAATGTTAAAGCTGCAACACCAGCCCAGACACCATCTTCCATCTTCCACGCAATCATCTATTAAAGGAAATACTTCACCCCCCACCACACCCACACACTCAGTCGTAATTGATTCTGCATGCATGTGAAATAAAAATGAAAAATGACTAGTAATTTCTGAATCACTCACAATAGATAACCCTTCCTGTTCTACTGGCCCTGACACAGAAACAAACTCAAAAGGCTATTTTACTTGGACCCCATGTTAAAAGTGTTTGAGCCCTTGACAGCAGTCTGCTAACAGGACACTCTATCCCAAATTGCATACGATCTACAAATAAGAAAATAATGGGAAATAGTTTTCTCTACAGCAAAATCAAGCAATGTTTAAAGCTATAGAGGAAGTTCAAAAAAAAAAAAAATGAGATCTCCCTTACAAAAATGTGTTGTAATTAAGGCAGTGAAATTCTAGTGCAAGTGTGAATTACTCAGAGAGGCAGCTAGAGACTAAAATGAACTCTAAACAACATGCAGCTGTTGCTCAATTTCAATAAAAAGCAAAAGAAGCCCTTTTATATGAAACACGCGCACACATACAGATTTTTATATGGTCAAATAAATTCTTTAGATGGTGTGTTTCCTATGCATTTTTTTTTAACCCTTATCAGATTAATTGCCTAAGCATCTGTAGCAGTTCCACAAAAAAAACTAATCTCTAACAAACACATTTATGAGGCAAGACTTCTATTACTTCTACTTGCAGTGTTTGTGATACACAAAATAAAGTCAACCAGACACAATCTGTAAACTACAGAGGGATTTTGGCCCTCACAATCTACATGACTAACTGGCTTTACAGCAGTCTAGATCTCATTTTGATTATACCAGGTAAGGAAGGGCCTGCGGCCTTATAGGAAAGTCAGTCATACTTAGTATAGTCTACACCAGCATAGGCTAAAGCACCCATTGTGGATATTAAGTGCCACTTTTACCATTTTTGCCGACTTTTGTCCACAGCTGTCACTGACCTCATACAGGAGACATGGTGCTGTCCTATGACATGACAGATTACTCATTAAGTGGGTGCTGGATGGCTATGAACTGTGGTTGGCATATTCAGTTCATATTAAATTTGAATAATGTTCATTATCTACCATTCATAAACAGGTACTGACCACAGCAGACTTAACAAAACAAAATTAAAAATGACAAAGTAGAGACACAACTTATTCACGGCACCCTTAGCACCCCCCTGTGGGCCTCAGTCTCCAGTCTGAGAACCACAAGCCTACCTTCATGGTATAATCCAGTATTAGATGCATTTACAAATAGAATTAGTTGGGGAAATGCCTGTATAATTCTTACCACAAGAAGTTAATATAAATGATTGAATAACTTGTGTGAATAACTAATAATGAACTAAAGAAGAATGAATCACTTTAAATATTATTTCTTTAATATAGTCTAACCTGCCTGATTGTTATTCACAGAATTGAGTTAAAATGGTGTACTGGTTTACAGAACAATGTTGAAATGTAAATATCACTATTTAGTGTTTATAGTAATGTTTTTTCCTCATAACCCAGTCAAGTTGTTCTAACGTATCTGGTACTTACCTAGTATTTGGTGTCTGAAGCAACATCTGGAGTGGATACACTGGTAGCACAAACAGCACATGGAGGAAGACGACATTATCCAGCCTCATCAATGCTGCCATTCGTCTAACTTATGACTAAAACGTGGGTGGCAGAAAGGGTTCTTTAAGAGATCCAATCAGATACATTTAGAATAGGCACTTAGTATTGACATGACAGACTGGAACACTGATCTATCATAACTTTATTTTTCTCATCTAAAGACAATATGCAGTGTGTGCAAGCAGCCAGGCTACAAGTGCTTCCAAGACACACCTCCAACACATATGCAGCCCGAATGCAGAAGAGTAACTGAGATTCAGTGGGTCTCTTTCAAAGACTTTTCTATAAAACGTCTTCTGATCATCTGTAAATCTCACAACATCTAAAAGTCAAAACTGGTTGCAACACCACAACCAATGGCCACACAAGCTGTTCTTGTGAAGAAATTCAGCAAACCATTGTCACGCTATTTGGCAATTTTGTTCACCAAGTGGTGATGATGGTATGTCACGCCTTTTATATCCTTTTACAGCCTTTTTTTTTTATTCTGCTATTATTAAACATCACTTACACAAGAATCACATGGATTTCATGTAATCATGTGCAGAAATACAGATCACTTTTACATAATTAACAGCATTAGTTTTACTGTATTAGTACATCAGTTCTGTACTTTGTCCATTCCTGTATTTTATAACCTTCAGATTATTTTTAACACTTTCTTTCCCATCATGCGAACTTTTCACACGCAAGGCAAATCTTTATTTTTTGTTGGATAATTTGATGCATTTGGAGGCTTTTCACATGCAGAATTTCAGGGTGAAAGATTTCGACACATTTTTACATGTGATTACACAATTCCACCATAACAACATGCATTTTAGGATGTGACATGTGATCACATATTTACAAGATGTCATGATTACTTGGGAAGATGTCTTTTTAGAAACTTCACCTCCAGAATAATTGGCAGCTTTGCTAAAGTCTACCATGTGCAATATCATGTGCAGTTTTCTTATTGGGTGCTAAATCATCATTATGTGCAATATCTTACTATTATGTGCAATAGTCTTACCATGTGAAATATCACTACTTATGTCAATAATTCTTTTATAATGCTGATCTCTACTATGTGCAGTAACTTACTCACTACAAAGACCAACTCCAAAGTAAACCACTTAACTGTATGTTATTTATGTATAGTATTTATAACCCAGCACAGTGTATTTCATATAGAGTATTTTCTGCAAAGTTTTTATTTGGTTTTATTTAGACTTCATAATTTATATTTTTCTTGTTTCTGTGTGTCTGTGCAGTTGTAACAAACAATTTCCTCCAGGATCAAAAAAGTTTTCTGATTCTGATTCTAAAGATGATTGATAATACTTACGAAAAACATTGTCATTATTTTAATTTTATAGTGAAAACAGAAATCTTGCCTTTATTTGAGGTAAGTTTAGTCTCAAAATTAAGCAGCTACTAGTGAAAAATACATTCACATATGTCACAATTATTGGCGCCGTAAAACATGAATTAGGGAAACATAAATGAAATATAATCCGACACATATTTAACTAATTTCGAATTGGACTAAGTATTTAAGAACATTAATAATTTCAGTGATCAAAATAAGGTGACACAGGGCCCAAATCCCTCCATCACCATGGGAAAGATTCAAGAGCATTCCATTGCTATAAGGCAAAACTGTGTTGACTTGCACAAATCAGGGAATGGACAGCAGCTTCGGTTAAAATGCCCATAACAGTTAGGGCAATCATAAATTGTTTAAGACATTCATGAATCAACATGAATCAGCCTGGAAAATGATGCAAGGCTGTTTTGTCAGAAGCCACAGTGAGGGGGATGGTCCATGTCTCCAAATCCACCATAAAACATTACCTCAATGCCAACAAACTGTTCAGAATGTATGCCAGAAAGAAGCCCTTCCTATCTTTTCACCACAACCAGACTGGAACTGGGACAGGGCACTTTGGTCAAACTAAACTAAAACTGAACTTTTTGACTCCAAACACTCAAGGAAGGTTGGGTGTAGAAGTAGAACCACTACAGAAAAAAACACCTAACACCAAGCATTAAGCACAGCGAAGGATCTGGCCAAAAAGGGGGCTCCATAAAATAATAAATAAGGGGGTGGCAATTATAATGACGGAAATAAATGTATTTTGTGATCACTCGTGACTTTGTTTTTGTGATAATGGGCTCTTATCGAATTCATATATTTTCTTTATTTGCCGAGTAAAGGCAACATTTAATTAACATTAAGGGAATGTCCATCCTTTTTCGCTCACATTAGATAATGGTGCCAATAATTCTGGAGGCCACTGTCTGATAATGTGAAATGTATGTGCGTTGTCTAAAAAGGTTTAAGAACGTTACATTTGATAAAGACGGAGTTAGAAAATGATACACAGAAAAGTCCTGCATAACATTTGGATTGTGTGGCATTCTTGTCAAAAATCACTGGAACTGCAATTGTTTTTCATCTTTTGGAACTTCGTGACTCTGGCTCACTTCATATGAGTCAGACTTGGACTCCATCTCGGCACCGGTGACTCGGACATGAGCCATGGCAACTTCAGACTCCACTCGGAAGACAAGTACAGAGACCTGACAACACTGGTGCCTGTGTCTCAGCTAATAGATTCTATAAGGTTGACCAGTCCAGACTTTGTCCTCAAAACATCCTCCAAGGCAGCCACACAGCCAACATGTTAGTGGAATATATCAAGCAATAGTATCAGTACTTTAATTCTGAAGAAAGTTCTTCTCACATTTTAAATGACCTGCTGCCCGAAATGGACATAAGAACTTGTATCTGTAAGCTTTATATTTTCAGCAGCTACACACATTTCCCCTTTTTAAAATGCGCTCAGCTGCAATTTTTGGAATTATCCATACTATTGTCTCTGAACGATTTAAGAAAAATATCTATTATCTATATCTGTCAATTCTTTCTGAAGAAGTCAGACATTTACAATAAATGGATTCATAACCATGTTAACCATTTATGTAATAACTGTCTCTGAATTTGCAGGAGGCATTTTGAGGTTCAACCACTGGTTAGGATTTCATTTAAAAAAAAAAAAAAAAAAAAAAAAAGACTGTTGAAAATTTTTCATCCCCTCCAAACACACCTTCACACAAAAGTATTAAGCTTTTTTGAGAGGAAGAGAGGGAGGGAGAGAGGGAAAGAGAGAGAGAGAGAAAGAGCGAGCGAGCTTGATATGAGAAGAGTGCCATCTTTTGGACAGCGCTGAGTCACACACAGATAACAGCATGTAAAAGCATTAGACCATGGTGGACCATACCAGCATTCCTGACCCTGACCCATGAAATCTACTGACAGGCGACTATAAGCAGAAAACACTCGCTGACTTGCCATACCTGTAGTGAAAAACAGCCCTGCAGACGAGCAGCTGGACTTGCAGTGGAACGATACCTAGCAGTGATTATTTGGAATAGGCCAAGAAACCAAATCAGACAAGAAGAAATTGTGAACTGTCCTGAACAGGGGCCACTTGGCCCAGAGGGAATGCTTAAAAACAGAAAGTGGGGATTGTAGTGGGACACGTCACTCCTAGAGCGTGCTCAGGGGGGTTCGGGTTTTTCACTGGCACCACTCCAGCTCCATAACTGAGAGGCCATCAGAAAAGGAGAGATTATTCAAGCTCTTCAGCAGATGAGCTGACACTGGGGCTGGTGTTGCTGCTTTGATCCTTTGCCTGCTGAAGAGCCTAATAGCCGTATTAGAGCGAAAACAGACAGGGGGGAGAGGAGGATCATGGTGACGATGTAATGAGACTTAGGAAAGAGTGCATGTGTGAGTGTGCATCCCACCTTCCTGTCCTCTGCGAGAAATGCATCCCACAGTCTGATGTGCTCAGTGTGATGGGGTCCTCTGGCGATTCGCTGGCACATCCCAACATTTCCCAGGCTGTGCTTTTTCCACAGTTTGTGGTTTTTGACAAGATGTGGTTACACTGTCACAGCACTGAAATTAAGTACGCTTAAGTACACTATAGTTAAGAAAAAAAAGAATTTATACCCAGAAACCCTGAGAATGATCCTAAACAAAGCCAGGGGGGAATTTAGCAGGCTATATGGTTGGAAACCTCAGAGGAATCCTGTGTCATATCAAAAGACTATTTATGTCAGCGTGATCTTTGCATGATATCTACTGAGACCCCTGGGGTAGAGCACTTGGCAATAGTCTGTGAACGGTGAATAGGCGTTAGAGCAAGTTTGGCTCTGTCTGCATTTCCTGCTCTGAACGGTAATTAAGTTTATATCCAAAACATGATTCATCCTATGACTGAAAACCGCAGTTGTAATTTAAAATCTTAGAAACCAACAAGAACACTCTGGGTCACAGAGAATGAAGATGTGCTAAGACTGTGGAAGGGCAAACTGAAACACAAGGGAAATCTCCACTGCGGGTTTTATCACATGAGAACGCAGACAGTGAGAGGATAACACAGTTTATTTTAGGCATCTTAGTTTAAATTAAGGCAAAGGCAATGTTTAAAAAATAGTTTAAGCATAATATAAATACATAACATAAATTACGCTGGGATGAAAACTGGTTTCATACCACAGTGACTATAACCAAAAGTAATTCTAAAATTTGTTTTTAAATACAAATGCCACTAGAGAAGATTACTTTGAGCACAGTCACTGTAAAGAGTCGATATAGTTCCACTGTGTATTTAGGTAATTACGTTGCTGTAGAATATAACACGGCAAGTACACTTGTGTAAAGAAGTCTGGACGTCTGATAATTACCAACATGCTTAACTCACAGAAAGACATGCTGTGAAAGTTGTACAGTGTGTCTTCAGAGACTGATTACCCCCCTTGACTTACAGAGCAAATGCAGCAGCAGCAGTAAATTTAACTGCTGAGATGAAGGACCAGTGGATCGCTGCCCATCATTATGTATCGTCCGTTATCTAAAGCACCAGAGTCCCATGAAAATAGGTTGTATTAAGGGCTGAGGGCTTACTCTGTTTGTGAAACATCTGTAGGGTAGATGACTGCTGACCCCTCATTCATTAGCCAGTATGGAGGATACAGCAGGCCCACAGAAGTCCCTGTGGAGTAGAAAATTCTTGATGGCATCAGGCAGGGGAAGGGTGGAGATGTGCCGCAGACGATGCTTCCCCATGGCCTGTCGGATGGTTATGCGACACATATGAGTCAGCCTCCTTGGACACCCTGAAAGAGAGAGTGTGGAAAACACCACAGCTCAATATAATCATGGACGTAATTCGAACAACATAAATCACAAGCAACTATATTTATTTATTTACGATGCTTGGTTCATTACATCACTCCTGCAGTACTTTAAAGAGATAGTCTGACGAAAAAAGTATACACAGTATTCCACTAACAAATCATAACATGTTTGGTGCCCAAAGTTTGCTGGGGAGCTGCATTATACTGGTATTTTTGAATACTCTTTCTCAAAATCATTCATGGACATAATTATTCATGGACATAAGTATGTACAACAGTCAGACTATTTAGCAATTTGATGTACTTTTGGTCCAATTTTATATATCATGTAGGAAATCACATAAGCCAGTCTTACTGACATATAGACATGCAGTTTGCACTAGGTTATAAACCTTCATTACTTGTTAGCAACACAGCTCCAGTTTAAAACTGAGGAGGCAAACTCCAAAAAAATATTTTTAGTGAGAGGAATTTTAGGCAGGTTTACATTTCTGTACTGCACAAAAAAGAAGTCATTGAATTCAACAGTTGCGAATGGTGTGTTTCCACTGAGTGACGTTATACAGTTAAAGCTGTTTATCTCCTCTACAACAGTCATTCCAAGTAAACATGGAGACTGACATGTAAGATCTGTCAGTGATACTGATGGCACCCACCACAACATCCATGGTAGTGTGTGACTGCATGTGAAGAGGGCATGTGTTGCCCATGGTTACAGAAAGATAACTTTTATACATGGCAGCACCATATCTCGGGAATTCCTGGGAGGTCACTGGTCATTTTACAGATGTCAAGCAGATTGAAAACTTCCCAATGACTCGTTCAGCACTTGATGTGGTAGGACCCATTGTGGCACCTGCCGTATCATGCCTGTGAGAGCCAGTTATAACTGAGAAGTGCATAACAATCACTCTTTTTTATGTCATGTGAAATGCGAAAAATGTCTTTGTTTCAATTTTGAGAAATATTGCTTTGTCAAATCGTCTGAAAACCCACCTCATGTAAGTCTAAAAACGTTTCAGTGATACATGCATTTTTCTTTTCTAAATTTATGTCTCCATCACTCATTTTTTAGTTTGTAATTTCAAACTGCCAATTAAGCAGGTTAATGGAAACCCACCTACTGTGTTTTTCCTCCAGTTGCTTTTTTATGTCTTACACATAACTAACAACTATGTACACTATTCTATGACACAGTCTTAATGCAGGAACCAGCTCTTAGGGATAGATAATGAAACTTACTCCTGGCCTCTTGGTAGATACGTAAGGCCTCGGCATTGACTCTCACTCTTCCCATCGTGTCTGGATCAGGCTCTTCCCAGGGCACGAGCTGAGGATCAGCCCCGTGCTCCAGCAGCAGCCTTACAAAAGCCGGCTCACAGCCATGTCTGAGCACAGCATCCAGGAGACAGGAGGCCAGACCTCGGGCCAGCGCTTCACGGCTCACGGGGCCGGTGTAGTTGTAGTCTGGGTTGGCGCCCGCCTCCAGGAGCAGCCGGAAACAGTGCAGGTGGTGGTAGGCAGCACTGATGTATAGAGGACACACCACCAGCGTGGAGAGGATGCGGGCGCTGAAGAGAGGCCTGGGGCCCAGCTGGTGATCCACGTCCACCTCAGCATTGAACCTGGGAAGTTTCAAAGAACGCACTGGTTAAAATGAGGCGAAGCCGTCCAGAGCTGGGATGCTGCTATTTGATCAGAGCTCCTATTTCTGCAGTCCACTATTAGAGCTGTTACGGGAAACGGCATCTAAAATCAGGCTTTCCCCCTCCAAAATTCCAATTTAACCACACAATTTAACACAGGCAAAACAAATTTGGTTCAGTATGTGATTCAGAAATGAGCTTTCAATTTGACACCTGAATTGATTTTTAAATACGGTGGGTAAAGAAAAGAATCACACCCTTCAAAATATTCACGTTGTTGCTTTGCAGCATTAAATTAATAAACACACACACAATTTACTCAGTTTACTCATATTTACTTAATGCACTATATAACAACTCATCTAGCAAGATGAATAAATAAATACATAAATAAACAAAAATCACTGGTATGGATAAAGCACCACCCCCTGTGTCAGTACCTTGTGGAACCACCTTTTGCTTTAATTACTTTGCAGTATTTGCCCACTCTTCTTTACAGAACTGTTTATTCTCAGTCAAACTGGATGGTGATGGTTGATGAATCGCCATCTTCAAGTCAGTCCACAGATTTTCAGTAGGGTTTAAGTCCGGGCTTGTGACTAGGGCACGCAAGGACATTCACCATTTCTGCTTCAGCCACTGTGTAGTCAATTTTGCTGTGTGCTTTGGGTCATGGTCATGTTGGAAGAGGGCAGCACGTTTTCCTGAAGAATTTGACGGTATTTGGCCCCAATCATTTTTCCTTCTATCCTGACAAGTGCCACAGTCCCTGCTGCAGAGAAACACCCCCACAACAGCATGTTACCACCTGTGTGTTTTACTGTAGGTGTGGTGTTCTTTGGATGTAAGCTGTATTTGCTTTCTGCTGGATATACCGTTTGGTGTTGAGGTCAAGTAGTTATAGTAGTCTCATCTGACTATAACACTTCTTCCACTTGGCCTCAGAATCTTCAAGGTGTGTTTTGGCAAAGCTCAGTCGAGACTTAATGCGGCCTTTGTTAAGGAGTGGCTTATTTCTCGCAACCTTGCCATACAAACCACATTTGTGGAGCACTTGTGATATTGACACATGCACACAGTTACCACTCTTTGCCATAAATTCCTGTAACTGCTTCAAAGTTGCCATAGGCCTCTTTGTAGCCTCTCTGACCAGTTTCTTCCTCACTCTTCCATCTAGTTTGGAAGGACGGCCTGATCCAGGAAGGGTGCTGGTAGTACCAAACACTTTCCGCTTCTTAATTATAGCGTTTACTGTGCTCCTAGGGATTGAGACAGCCTTTGATTTTTTGTATATCTCATGACTTGCGCCTGTCCCAGAGATATTTTGACAGAGCCTTGCCACCCATGGTTGATTGTTTGCTTTCAGATGCACTATCAAGCACTGGACTGCTTCAGGGATAGCTGTTTTTATGCTGAACTAATCAAAATTAACACAGCTGATTACAAGTGAAGGCCAGTTAGCTTGGTGCGCAATGGAGAAGGTGTTGAGATACACAACATTGAGTTTACAAAACTTTTTTAAGAGTGGGTGATACTTTATCCATCACAGTGATTCTGTTTTTTTCCTGAACTGTTGCTATAATATCTTTCACTTGAATATGTTGTGTTGAGTACATACAGCTGGAAAATAGTTTTTTGTGTGTATGTATCTTCACTTCAGGCTGCAAAGCAACAAAATGTGAATATTTTGAAGGGGGTGATTCTTTTCTATACCCACTGTAAGTATAAAATAGTTCTAGGGAACTGCAACAGTTCCCAAATCTGCTCTAATTTATCTCTGTCCACCCACTTCAATTCAAGAAGGGCTTGTTAATTAGCTGATTAATTCTGCTGTCAAGGCTTTTTTTTCACATTTAACAACATTTCAGCAACAGTTTGACTGGGTTTTTTATTGGAAGGCAGGGCTTTCCATTTTCTGTTACATGCTAGCCTATTCATTTTTCAACCATAAACTGTCTCCTCTTCCTTTATAAAGACTTTAAAATGATTTGTGTGAGTTGAAAACAATGGAACGGCCCAGCACTAGCCATCACACGTGCATCATACACACAGAAATAAGATGCTGAATTACTGGTTGTAATCATTGGTTCTAACTTCAATATCCGACAGACTGTAGTAATTAAATTTTCCTGCTCACTAGTGAATAATATATCGGTTACATTGCGTAGCCCCAACATAGATCACTGATTGCAGGTCAGTGATCTAGGTCACTTTCTGCTAGTCTTGTACTGCACAAAGGCACTCTCACCTGATCAGTTCTTGCAGGATGTCTACCCTGCCCACCCGCGCTGCATGGTATAAGGGTGTGCTGCGATGGTGTCTGCTGCCGTTGGGGTCAGCACCAGCCTCCAGAAGGATCCGAACGCAGTCCAAGTGGCCATTTACCACGGCCACATACAGAGCAGTCTGACCCTTCACATCCACCAAGTCCACCTCTGCCCCCTGTCCTATGAGGAAGTCCACACAGTCCCCATGTCCAGCAGTGGCCGCGATGCGCAGAGGGGTGCAGGGTAGCCAGCCACAGCACCACACTGATTTCTCATTGATCCGTCTGAAGAAACAGAAGAGTGTAGACAACATAAAGAACTCTTTTAGTAAAAATACACAGGTAACATTTGTGAAATTCAACTTGAGATGTGTCACTGTTTTAGCACAAGATTGGTTAATGAGAGATACAATATATCCAGCTGCACACAAGCCTAAGGGATGTGTGTCCAAACAAGACTTTAAAAAAACTTATCCACGCCTTTATTTCCTGCAGGGTTGACTACTGCAACACTCTCCTCACCAGGATTCCCAAAAAGTCCATTTGACAGCTCCAGCTCATTCAAAATGCTGCTGACAGAGTTCCAAACAAAATCAAGAAAAGAGATCACATCACTCCAATTCTCAGATCCTTGCACTGGCTCCCAGTTCAGTACAGAATGAATTTCAAAACATTACTCATCGTTTAAAAGTCACTCAATTATTTGGGCCCTAAATATATCTGATATGTTTGATGCATTTAAGCTTGGTAAGTCTCTTAGATCTGCAGGAGCTGGTCAGCTAGTGATGAAGAGCTGAAGCGAAACATGGTGAAATGGCGTTTAGCCACTGTGCTGTAAAACCAACTGCCCTTTAGTATCAGATCTTTAAAAAGCTGATAACTGTTCTCCTCTGCCCTCTTTTAAATATCTGCACTTCTATCACACATCAATCTTTTTTTATTGATATTCTATGTATTCTTTTATTACTTTCTGCTATTTTATTAATATTTTTATTCTATTCCTGTAAAAAACATTGTGTATGATAATGGGCTGTATAAACAAACTTGACTTGACTAGGTCACCCCGCCTAATGCCAAATGATGTCAGAGGGGTGCAAAGTCCCTGTGCCGGACTGTGAAAGAGTTCAACTGGATTCTGTGAAGTGACGGTGCACCATCCAACGCCCCTTTGACGGGGTTCGAGTGGGATTGGTTATCCGGAACTAATCATCCAATGTCAGTACGTGACCTCACTAATTCTTGTGGCTGAATAGAATCAAATCCTCACAGCAATGTTCCAAGATACAGTGTGAAGCCTTCCTGAATGTATACAGGCTGTTACTGCAACAAAAGGGTACACACTCCTTAGTAAAACCTTCAAGTTAAGCAAAATGTTGGAAGAGTGCTACTACAATTCCAACACCACCACAAAGGCATATGTGTCAGTCAGTAAGTGGAGGGATGGGCTCACTGTTTGAAGCTGTCCTCCTGCAGGAGGCTCTTGATGGTGTCCAGGTCTCCCACATAAGCAGCGTTGTGCAGGCGCATGTCCTCACACTGCTCTAGGGGCTTGTCACAGAACTGCTCCTGCAGCCATTCCTTCAGATTACGACCTGAGAGACGTACAGAAAGAGGAACAGAAAAAGAATATGTCAAGAGTGTGGGCGGGTATCTTGTCTGAGCCAGTCATTTTATTCCAGCCACACCTGTCTATCTCCATAAAGCCTTCATCTTCTTCTACTTTCGGCTGCTCTTGATTAGGGGTCGCCACAGCGGATCAACGGTCTCCATTTCCTTCTATCCTCTGCATCTTCCTCTCTCACAACAACTTACATGTCCTCCCTCACCACATCCATAAACCTCCAACCAGG
Organism: Brycinus macrolepidotus; assembly: GCA_037974445.1. Classification (NCBI taxonomy): domain Eukaryota; kingdom Metazoa; phylum Chordata; class Actinopteri; order Characiformes; family Alestidae; genus Brycinus; species Brycinus macrolepidotus. The sequence continues at coordinate 21,635,315 of JBBPCZ010000002.1, forward strand.
CCTTCCTCTATTCTTCTTCCCTGCAGCTCCATCTTCAGCATCCTTCTCCCCACATACTCAGAGTCTCTCTGAGTACAAACAAACGCAATCTCGCCACTCTGACTCTTCCTTTAAAATGTCCAACTCGAGCTCTCCCTCTAATAAACTCATTCCTGATCCTGTCCATCCTCGTCACTCTCAATTTCAAATCTTAAAATTTTCAACTCTGCCACCTCCAGCACTGCTTCACTGTCTCCAAACCATACAACATAGCTGGTCTCACTACCGTCTTGTACACATTCCCTTTCATTCTTGCTGGTACCTGCCTGTCACAAATCACTCCTGCTGTTCTTCTCCACCCATTCCACCACACAAATCACTCCTGACACTCTTCTCCACCCATTCCACCACACAAATCACTCCTGTTACTCCTCTCCACCCATTCCACCACACAAATCACTCCTGACGCTCTTCCCCGCACATTCAACCACACAAATCACTCCTGCCGCTCTTCTCAAACCCATTCCACCACACAAATCACTCGTTACTCTTCTCCACCCATTCCACCACACAAACCACTCCTGCTACTCTTTTCCATCGTTCCACCACACAAATCAGTCCTGCTGCTCTTCTCCACCCATTCCAACACACAAACCACTCCTGCCACTCTTCTCCACCCATTCCACCACACAAACCACTCCTGCCACTCTTCTCCACCCATTCCACCACACAAATCACTCCTGCCGCTCTTCTCCACCCACTCCACCACACAAATCACTCCTGCCACTCTTCTCCACCCATTCCACTACACAAATCACTCCTGCCACTCTTCTCCACCCATTCCACAACACAAATTACTCCTGCCACTCTTGTCCACCCATTCCACCCTGCCTGCACTCTCAATGGTGTTAAAAAGATAATGTAATGTAACGTGTATTATTGGTCAGAAGATGCATTGCTGAAGACGAAGGATGAGAGTATTGTATTGATGAGTCCCTGTGTGTGTGATGGGGAGTTTGTTACCTGCACTGGTGCTGCTCGTTAAGCTGGAGACGGTGACCTGAGGGTAGTTCATGTTGGGGGGCTCATCATCTACATCTCCCTCCACAACGCCCCCGCCCTCAGCCATCCCTCTCAGCCTGTCGGGCCTACAGCCTGCCAGGAGTTTCAGAGACGAGCTGAGAGCTAAAAGAAGAGAGAAGAGAGAGAATAGAGGGGAGAAAAAAAGAGCTGAAAGAGCTAAAAGGCTGCTTTAGCGCAGCTTGCTCGGGTGGAGTTGTTCGCCGGATGTTTTGGCCCGGCCGCTCCTGTTCAGCGCTCCCATTGGCTGAGAGCGGGACACACTTCCTGCCTCTTCAGGAGACAACAAAACCAAAACAAACCTGTGTAATTTTTTTTTTTATTATTATTATTTTTTTTTACAGTTTTTAGAATATCAGACGTCTCGACCAGTTTTGGCATTTACTGTGCATTTTTAACCACATATTTATCTATGGATTTTTTTTTACATCTCTATCTCCTGCTCTAATAAATACTATACCATACCATAAATACTAGGAAAGGATAATTGGCTCTTAGCTGCTGTGGTCCCCAAAATACTTGGAAACCAACCACTGATGAGTGTCAGATTTATTTATGTTACTTCATAAAGTGTAAAATGTAACAAATATATAAACTAAATTATATTTGATTCAGAGGGGAAAAACATAAGCACAACATATAACTGATAGTAGCCTGGAGTGGAGACGCAGCCAGGATGAAGGAACAGAGGGTATAGAAGGGGTACA